>PVIC010040742.1:0-16518 GCA_004025085.1 Thryonomys swinderianus
GGAGGGGAAGGAGGGGAGGGGAAGGAGGAGGGGGGAGGAAAGGAGGGGGAGGAGGGGAGGGGGAGGAGGACCCAGAAGGAAGAAGTTGGGTCTGGAGCTCTATCTTGAAGAAGATATTGCAACCCCAACCCCGCTTCCTTTTCTCTTTCACCTCCCAGTCATCATGAGGAAAGCAGTTTTCTCTACCACATGCTCTCACCATGATCCACACAGGCCAAAAGCAACAGGACAACTGGTCATGGACTGGAACCTCCAAAACTGTGAGCCGAGATAAACTTTTCCTCCTTTTAAGTTGCTCTTCTCAAGTATTTTAGTACAGCAACAAAATGCTGACTAACTCTCATGTATATGGTGTCTGTTACATATACTGAAGGATCAAGTGAGGAACCTGTAATCTCAGTTTTGTAAAGCTGAGGCTGGGACTGAAAATAGTGCATTATATTGCCAACACCTCACTTCTAAACCCAGCGGTAGGGGGCAGTAATAGAGGTTGCACGATGAGACAAATCAGAAAGCAATTAGCCCTTCCTGCTTGTTCCCTGTGTACTCTGCTTATTTGTTTGCTTCACTTTTCTATGAACATCAATCTTTGCAATGCTTCTTTGTTCCACAAGTTATAGTTCCTTTCCATAAAAACAGCCATATTCTGTTTTCAATTTTTCTGTGCTCATAGAATGAACCTGTTAGTGCCCTCCCTCAATCATACCAGTGCCAGCCAGCTCACCTTTCTCCTCAGATTTATGAGTACCAGCTCCACACACCTATTTTGCCTACATTTAAGTATTAATAATTCCAATTTATTCTCATTATTTTCATAGCCTTGACTCCTAGGATTACTGCTTGTGTAACATGTTACTTTTAGTACTCTTTTCAGGTAGCTAGGTAACAAGTGCATGGCTACTTTAAGTTTTTTATACTAATGCAGACTGATACATTAAAGTAGCAGCCATGCTTAATCTACCTCCTTACATTGCTTTTGTTCACTGCCTGGAATATGCCTACTATTATCTAGAGACATAGGCTTGCATGTTTTCTAGTACCTATGTCACTATGTCAGAGAATATTTCTGTGATGATTTATTTGACCTCTTTTTTTTTTTTTGAGACAGGGTCTTGCTGGCCCTGAGCTCACTATGTAGCCCAGGCAAGCCTCGAACTCAGCAATCCTCCTGTCTCTGCCTCCCGAGAGCTGGGATTACATGTGTGAGCCACCAGGCCCAGAAGACCTCCTTAGATAGAATCAGTCTTTATTAGGGCTGGGGATTTAGCTCAAATTGGTACCACACCAACTTTGGATGCACATGGGCCCAAGTTCAATCCCTGGCACCACCAAAAATAAATAAAAAATAAACAGGAGAATCACGCTTTATCATTAGTGACATTCCAATGTGTGATTCTCCTATATGCTACTTAATGCATAGTAATATATTTATTTAACTTTATGTTCTACAAAAACCATAAATTCTATAGAAGCATGACCTCAGTTTTGTGCCTGTCTATAGTATGTGCCACATTATCTAGAACATAGTAGGAATATAAATACTCATTTGCTTGATATATATTTTATATTAATAAACTATGAATATTCTGTAAGTAGATCAGGAAATATTCCTTAGTTTCAGCATATAATGCTAGTAATTGTTCAGGATATGTGATATAAGAGGTACTTGAAAAGATGCTAACTGAAGGAAAATCTCCTAACTAGCCAGTCAACTTTGTCTTGTCTTTTTTTTTTTTTTTTAGATGGTCTCACTTTGTAGTTCAGGCTGGCCCTGAGCTCACTATGTAACCCAGGCAAACCTTGAACTCAGCAATCCTCCTGTCTCTGCCTCCCGAGTGCTGGGATTACAGTCGTGAGCCACCATGCCTGGCACTGTGGTATGTGGTATTGATTGCTTGTGGGTGTGAATCACCACGCCCAGCATTGTATGTGGTTACTGGGATTGCACTCAGGACCTTGCACTTGCGAGGCAGGCATGAGAACCACTGAGCTAAATCTCTGGCCCATATGTCTTTTATTTTTTAATTTATTAAGTTTATTGATACATTTTAGGTGGAATTTATAATCACACTTATCATTAAAAATTTTCCCCTGTACATGATATATCTTTATTTCTGTATTTACAAAGTACATACAATAATATCCAATAGATAATAAACATTAATAAGATATTTTATATTTTTCAAAATTTTTAATATATATCACTGACTTTAAAATATTTCAAAATTATATTTAGTTTATTAATATAGACCAAATTATTTTATTCCCCACTGACTAATATTTCAAGACTCTAAAGGAGTTGACTAACTAGAGTCTAATCCACAGAAAGGAGTAGGTTGCCATTATTTTTGTGGATACACAGATTCATTAATTTATGCACTCTTAGTTCCAAACCCATCCTTCCATACAATTGTCTATGTTGACTATCAACTTACTATGTGTTAGCCACTTTATCCTCACTGAGACACAATACCCAGTTACTTCAATTTAAAGGAGGAAAGGCTAATTTTGTCTCATGTTTCAGTCCTTGGTTAGCAGGGTAGGAGGATTTGGCTTGGAGGAAAGCTCTTCCACTCACGGAGGCCAGGAGCCAGCAAGAGAAACCAGAGACAGGAAAGTAGGCACATCCTTACAAGTCAACCCCCAGGGCTCCTCCTCCAACTATGCTCCACCTTTTATCGGTAAGTCAGTTATACTAGTGGGTTGTAGAATTTATACATTTTCTATCTTCTATAGTCTGCAAAACTACTAGAAGCTTAAAATAAGTATTTTTCATGTTGAGTAAACAGCATTGAACTGTTTCCCCAGTATGTTGCCTACATTGTGCTCTAGGCAGCTTGCAATGTGCCATTATACCACCACACAGAGCAATTAACGTATGACCGCAATAGCTACTTTCTTTCTTTGAACTTACTAGCATTACTCAATGGCCTATCTTTATTTGATTATCATTACTGAGTTATTTAACATAATGAACCAAATCATGTTTGAAAAGGTTTGGAGGTTTGTGGGGAACTGTCCCTGTATTCACAGTTAGTGAGGAAGGCTCTAGAGGCCACAGGACCTGAATGTGGCTTTCCTCAGTGCTCAGAACTAATGAGGATACTAGGTGATTCACCCTAAATTTCCCACAATGTCATTAGCCACAGAATTATTTTCCAGTATTGCTCTATTGATGATTACAAAGAAAATAGAAGGGGATTTGAACTCCCAGTAAATTGTCTTCTTTTACAGTCAGGATTTACAACTTGTAATTAATTTATTCTTATTACTTTTGCACCTAAGATGAATTGTGAGGTCACCAAGGTATATAGCTTAATAAATATGCTTGGTTACATAGACACAATGGAATTATATGTGTCATATATATAAATAGAAAAATGTTTTAGTAATAAGAATTAATTTGTTCTATTCATGCTTTTTAAAAAATTCTAAAATGCTACATTCTTTTAGAAATGGTTAATAGTTAAGAAAGACCTCCATTTAAAGAAGTACAACTGATGCTTATTTTAATTTCACTGGCTCCAATACCACTTCTCCCAAATTTTTTGCTAATAAGTCATGATTAAGTCATGTGATATATGACACCTATCTAATCAAAGAAACCCAAACTTCAAAGTATAATCCTCTTAAAATAGGAAAACTTGTGAAAAGTTTGGCTTGTCTCAGCTTGCCTTTTTCTTTGTACTCTATGATGTCCTGATATTTTGGATGATATTAATCATATCATAGCCCATCAATATTGCCTGCACTGTTATTTAAATTTGGCAGATTATCTCATCCAACAGCAATGATTAAGCATCTACATGAAAAATGAGAAGGTTTCAAAACCTTGAGTTTCATTCTATTCTTCATCTGAGCAGTGACATTTATTTATGAAAATGAGTTAAAACTGTTTAGGAGGAGACATACCTAGCTATCAAATTCATGAAAAATAAGAAACATCAACTTGACCATCTATAAATGGGGAATAGCCCTCAGGATAAAACAAGGCTGTGTGAAACATTTATAGATGATCCAATCACAAAATGGAAAATGACACCCTGAGATAGTAATTGTACTTTGGTCTAATCACAGTAGCAATGCTACCTGCCTACATACACCAATTTACATGTGGAAATACACAAAAACTTTCATTAGAGCAAAAGTTAAGTTTAAACAGAATGTTTATTTTGTTGAATCACTACAATTTGATATTTTAATGCCCTATGGAATCATACCATACACTCAAAGACTGATAACACTGGAAAGACTTTAGATCTCAAGTAAACTAGGTATCTCCATTTTATAGATAAGGAGAATGAAATTCAAAGAGTTGAATCCCTTGTATAAAACTTTTACAACCAACTATTAGTAGTAGGATATGGATTATAATTTATATCCCTTTAAAATCGTATAGATTTTTCTTCTAAATTGGATGGTTTGCTGAAGTATATAAACATCACACAGTTACTGTGCTGCACTATTTTTTTGTTAAAAGAAATGTATCATCATCAAAGATGGGAATATAATAGAATAAGGAATTTTTTTATTTTTTAAAGACAAAATTGAAACTCAGCAATCACACCATCATCAGACTCGAAGTTTCTTTGTTCATGAAAAAAAGGGTATGATCCTTCCAGTTGACTGTTCTTCTAAGTTGTTACAGATTTGCCCTTTGAAATCAGTTATTAAATTTTTAGTCTTGTCCTCCAAAATAGATATTTATGTTTATATTTCCTTACAATATCTAGTATGAAATGAGACACAAGTTCTCAAGAACTTATCTTTAGGTATGGGAGGATTTTTATTAAAACTTACATAGTTTTCACTGTCACTAACCCAGAAAAGACAAAAGATAATGTAAAAATTTGGGGGCTAAAATAACAGGTGTTGGAAGACATTTATGCAAATTTCTCAATATAATGTAAAGATAGTTGTCATGTTTCACTTTGTTTTTATCTCGTTGGACATTAATCTTCATGATATCATTTACCTACCTATTTCATTTATATTTTTGTCTCTTCCTAATATGCTCCCCATTACTGCACATATTTTTCAAAATATACATACGAGAGGTAATGTCATTGGACTGGAACACTGTCATAGATAATAGTTCCCTGTTGCCAGATAAATGCCAAGGTAAAGCTAGACATTTGTTGAAAGTAAATGTCAAGGCAAATTGATCATAAGAAAATGTGCTAATACAGTAGCTTAATTTCTGCTATATCAAATGATGCATGTTGATGTAATTGTTTTCTTTAATAGATCTTAGTGTAATATAGTCAAAGTAGCTTACAGTTTAAGAGAGAAACATTTTGATCACTGAAGAGAACCAAACTTCACCTGACACACAGTCAGTCCAACAGCTGCTCATAGATTATTTCCTTTCCACCAAATTTATGCACCAATTTCTCATTAGCATTCCAACTGCGTGTAAGAGTTGGCCATTAGACAATTTGAGTTGATGGGTTTTTTTCTTCAAAAGAGTTTCTATCCTGCATTTCAGAAATGCTTCAGCATATATATCATACACATACATACATATACACATACATGCATATATATATATATATATATATATATATAGAGAGAGAGAGAGAGAGAGAGAGAGAGAGAGAGAGAGAGTTTGCTAACCCTTATAAATAACCAAATGTGCCAGAACAAGTGTTCACAATAAAACTCTGGTACAGATTTTGAAAATGCAATGTTCTGACCACAGTGCAGCACCCAAATTGTGTTCTAGGAGTGAAGCTTATCATGTGGGGGCCTTCTGAGTCGGCCAAAGTGAAACAATAAGGGAAATCCAAACACAAGAGTGAGCTTCAGAATGGAGAAAAAGTGTGAGTCACCGAGAGGAATTCCTTAGTGGAATGGAACTATGAGCAAAACAGAGCAAGGACATTTCACTGGGCACCAATTTTACCAAAAGAAAAAAAAAAGAGAGAAAAGGAGAGAATACCAAATCAAATTAATTATTCAAACTTCTACAGTGTTCAAAAGCATAGAAATAGACTTTGAATTTTCATGTCATGTGATTGAAGCAACTTCTTTCAAATTTCCAAGTTCTGAAAGTCAAAAACAGTACAAGGAATGGAATTCATCTGTAGGAAAATCCATCATACTGATGGAAAATACATAGAAAAACAAAAACAGTCAAAAGGTTAAAAATGCACATGAAAGCAACATCACTTAACTTTTTTGGTCATATTAATAACTGAAAGGCTGAGGTGGTGGATTCTATGTGTGTTTGTGTGTACATGTGTGTTTGCATGTATCTGCTGTAAAGCTTATAGCAATGGTAATTAACCTATGGTACGTGTGCCACAGAGGGCTGTTCGTTGCACTGAAAGCTCTCAGAGGTTTACAATCACAGCATTATACCCTATTCATTGACCAAAAACCATTGATAGAACTTTAACTGCCAGCCAGGCAGATTTCCGTACATAACCCCGACATACTGAAGAATGATTTTAAATAGTATGCATTCAGGCACCCGATGTGTTTGCCAGATGAAAAATTGATTAAATAACCCCCAAAAGTTATCTGACTCCTTGTATTATTCATTTCTATGTTCCACCAGGTAGACACAAACAGTATTTTGAAGGATTGCCAAAAGAATCGAGTAAGATAATGTATCAAAAATATCTGCCACATTCCCAGTCCTAAGGACATGATTACTGTTCAGTTAATTTTTACTTCCACTGATAGAAAACAATAGATTGAACAACTTAGAAACAGATAGTACTTGGAAGGGGACAGAAGTACTAGACAATACCTGTTTGTCCAGGTATTGAGAAGCCCAACAGGTGATGAGCCTGCAAAAAGCCATTGTCTGCTTCTCTGAGCACCTCACCTAAGCAGTGAATGTCAGTTTTTACTTCCTTCCTTGTGAAACAGAAGGATACACATGCTCCCAGCCTGGCTGTTGTTCTGGCCTTAGGGAACATCTGTGTGGTTAAACGTGGCTTTCTATCTCATAACTTTTTACATAGAACAAAGCCCTGCCTCATACACTGTCCTGTCTTCCTTCCTATGTAGACTGAATCAGGATCAATTTTATTGAGTCAGTTTTTTAAAATAAAGAAAAGTTTTCCTCCAGGTTTCTTGTGTTTTTTTAATATTTTGTTTTAGGTTGCTGAACAAAAGTTCTTGTTGGTGGATTTTGTTTCTGTTTGTGTACTGTAGGAGTGTTGAGTAATAATAGGAAAAACCTATTAGCCTGGACCACCTATTCTTCCTGGATTCTTCCCAAAGTAAGAATGTATAAACTACCAGAAATACAGGATTAGATGAGATGTCTGTCTCCAAGGACCCACACACCTGGATGAAAAGAGAAAAAGGCACAGTTGCCTATAGAGAAAAGCAATTGACTTGATATTTAACTTTTAATCTAGATGTTCAAACAGCAGTGTGCATGCAAACTAAAACAGAAATAAGGACAAGGCCATCAGTACATCAGTGGGATTTCTTCCCACATCAAATTAATTTGATATCTTAGTATCATTTGCCTAGAGTGTGGTTCTCAATTTTAGCTATGCATTAGAATCACCAGGGTAATTTTTTTAAATACTGATGCTTGGGCCCATCTCACTGGAGATTTACATTTAATTGGTCTTGCATAAGACACAGACATCAGTATTTTAGATGACCTTTGGGTGATCCTAGTAAGTGACCAAGTTTGAAAAACAGTATTGAAAGGAAAATCTATTCAGTCTTTATTTTTTACACCCAGAAATTATAGCAAAAAAATTAACAAACTCACATATGTTCCTGTTAGTGTCCAGCAACCTATATGTAAAAACTAACAATCTAAGGATAAAAGCAAAAATTTGATGCTCCGTGACTGACTGTTTTGCTTTAGCTCCTGGGTTGCAATTCCAGTAGTTTTGTGTTGAAAAATAGAAGGGAAATGAATACAATATAGTAAATTCTTTCCATGGTCAAATAAGACTAACACTGGCCACACAGATTAACCTTGTTCTTTATTACAATCACTCCATTTACCATAGTTAGGGTGTAAAGACTATGATTGGAATCTTACCCTGTGTTTCATAAAGCATGATGCAATAAGGTTCTCAAAATTTCTTTGGGAAGTTTCTTATGGCAGATATTCTAGCTAAATGGTTTCTTGTATGTGGAAGGGCCATGACAAAGCAAATAGCCATTATGATGATTGAACTATTTTAACTCATTATGTAGATCTTAACTTCACTGGGTGATACTTTGGTTTCACTAAGGTTGTGAGAAAGCCTACGGATACTGTGAAATACAATGCAGATATGAACAAATATTGCTCTAGTTTAGTAATCCAGGTGACCACTGTAATGAATAGATCAGATTCTAATGATCTTTCAAAATAAACACTGTTTTCACTTAAGTAGCTCACATGTGGCAGTACTGGGCAGGGTTTAAACCCCATACTTACACCTGTATAAAATTGGTGTGATGGGAATCCAGAAGATGTTTCCCCAAAACCTCATGCATTGTTGAGTTGAAGACAAGAAAAATCAGATGCAGAAAGCTTACTACTTTACTTTTTTTTTTTAATATCAGGAACTGAACTCAAGACCTTGTACTTTTCAAGTGGGCATCGCACCACTGAACTCCATCCCCATTCTATCTTCCTTTCATGTGCCTAAAAGTGGGGCATACGTTTATAGAAATAAACTTCTCTCCCTTACTGGAGATCCACAGTTAACCACTAACCCCACCCGCTTCAGCCTTGAATTTCCCCTAGAGGAACTTAATTACTAAGCTTTACTAATGAACTTTCATTTACCATTTGTCTGCCTTCCCTGCAAGCTACTTCCCATATTAACTCCATGTCCTCTCTTTGTCCTGTCACCTCTCAGGATGTATTGTTCTGTGTAAACATGTGATTGGATCCAGAGGTTTAAGCCACTGCTTTGTTACCTTTCAAGGCATTTTCTCCTGCTGGATGTGCACTACAGGCATTAATAAACTTGCTTGTTTTCCTCTTGTGCATCTATCTTTTCTCCTCTCACTGCTAACTTAAGGGTATGACAAGAAATTCTGTTATCTCCACTTCCCTGTAGCACAAATTTGGTTTTAGAGCCCAGCTTTCTCTATAACCTTATGAGAAGCACACAGGTTATAGTAGATTCATTGCAAAACATGGCTCTGACTCTCCTATAAGACGTGTCATTTCTTTTCAAGAGTAGCAGTGCCCCAACTTTTTGACACCAAGCATCAGTTTTGTGGAAAACCCTTTTTATATAGATTGGGGGCAGGATTGGTTTTGGAATGAGAAGCTCACACCCTTGGATCATTCATCTAGAGCATGGTTCTGAATCTCAGCTACACATTGGAAATAAGATGGATATTTTCTTAAATACTAATGTGTGGGCCCAACTCACTGAGATTCACAGTGCAAATCAAATTCCACAGTCATCAGTAGGTTAAAAGTGTGCACAACTTAGACCCCCTCACCAGAGCTGCTCACAGTAGGGTTTTCACTCCTGTGACAACCTAATGCTGCCCCATGAGACAGGAGGTAGAGCTGGGCCTGCAGTACCGAGTGGGGAGGGACTGAGAGTGTCGGTAGAGCTTAGCTCCCTCCCCTAGCTCTCGTCCGCTGTGTGGCTCATTTGCACTCAGACCAGGTCCAGTACTGCGCCATGATCTGGGCGTGGGAGGCCTGTACTAGGGAATTCCACCTCGTAGTGCTGACAGCTCCTAAGCTCCAGGGGACATAGAAGCCTTCTGTACTTTCCCTCTCTCGAACCCCCATACTACCCTGGGAACAAGCTGGGGCTGCCCTCTGGGAAAACTTGGGCTGCACCACCATAGAACAGCCGTTGGCCAGCTGGCCTGCTTCTAACTGCAGGTACATGGATGAGTCCAGTTTAGATTAGACAGATCTACTTACACCCAAAGACCCACTCTGCTGACCTGAATGCTCACAAAATGCTTATCCTTTAAGGCACTTGGTTTTGTTTGTATTTGGCCAAATCAGATCATCTGATTTGTAACTATCTCAAATACAAAGCAAAACTTTTTTCCAGATACAGAGTACAATGCCTACCACACCACATTCCTTATATTTTCTGCATTTCCAGAAGAAGGTATGTTTCCTGAGCAGGCCCAAGCACATGCTCCCATGATTGTAAACAAAATTGAATGATATGTGAATTATAGTGCTCCAAATGGATGTAGCAGTGATAGCTAAAGCCAGTCATGAACAAAGAAGACAGTTGGCTTGGAACATAAGGTAGTTCCCCACACATTTCAAATTGGCTGAAAAAGCAGCATTGTTTTTTATCACACTGTACTTTTACAACATGTGGTGTGTTATAAATTTCAGTTTATGTTTCCTCTAATTGGCAAAACGTAAGCCCTTCAAAGAATAAAGAAGACTGTTTAATCCCTGATACGAGGCGTTGGTACTAGAACGCTCTGAGACTGACACTGGTTTCACAGCCCACCAAGTACAGCTGTCAGCCACAGCGGCTTAGGGATGGGACAAGGAGACTGATTACCTAAGGAGCCTGAAGTAGATACTGTTGAATCCATTTTGTCTTCTGTCCAGAGCATATGATTCTTAAACCTAACCACTGAGCTGCGGCATGAACTTAATTAAAACCTAATAATATGAAAGCTAGGGGAAAGAAAAAGACATACTTGTGGAGGAGGTAGTGCCACCTCAAAAGGCTTTCTCTGTTTTAACGTGCTATTTGTGCAACTCATCACTTGTGAGTATGTACAAAGGGTCTGTCTTGCAAAATGACAAATGCTAGGAGACATATTTTTAAAGGAAACTTATCAGTAGTCCATTTCAGAGAAAATCCTAACTGTAATCAGGCTCTCTGCATTTTCATCTAACAACAGCCAAGCTCTCATGTGCAATTTTTGCAGGTTTAGAGCACCCCTGTGTGGACTATTAGTGTGTGTGTAACACTGTGTATGGATTTCATATATATATATATATATATATATATATATATATATATATATATATATCAACAGAAAATAATTGTGTTTCTCTTATAAAAAGCTAATTTATTCACAGGACTATGAAATGCAAATAACCTTTAAAAAGAATAAATGAAATCTTTGCATTTAACTGCAAAAACACAAATAATTTGGCAGCTAATTTTAACAAATGAAAAAACTTCCAGACCATTTCTTCCAAAAGATTCTATCTTAATGCATTTTGCTATTGTGCTTCATCTGCATGTGGTACATTACATTTAATAGAAATCACACAGTCCAATTATCTCTCCTAGGGGATAGGAGAAGGGAAAACGGAAGCAGAGGAATTTATAGTAGGCAAAGGGAGACAGCTGTGAAAACCTAACGGGGAAGTCAGACAGACCCTGCTTTTTAGCTACTCTTATAAATCCCACTTCGTGACTTTCCAGCTAGGAAGCTCCAGAAGGGTATAGTTAGCCTCACTAGAAGTGAAACCAAGCCTTTCTTATTTCTCCACTGGGTTCTAGAGGGGTACAGCTTCCCTGGTGGCAAAACTGTAAACATGTTTCCTTTTATAGCAGCTACACAAATCGGGGGACACAAGTGATGCCATTCTTTCTTAGTATTCAACTCAGAAACTCAATTGTAGAACTCATTTCTGCTCAAAGATGCTTCCGGTTGTCTAAAAGTATAATGCTGTTCCCAGAAGTTTTCATTTTAAAATGAATAGCAAATGATTTTAGAGTAATTATGATTAGGAGTCAAAAATATTCTGGACTGTTTGTATAAAAATCAAGAGTTCGAGTTTTACTTGCCAATGCGGTAGCCACTAGACACATACAGTTGTTGAAATTTTAATTAAAATGAATTGAAATTGAAATGTAGTTCCTTGGTGGCTTTAGCTGTATTTTAAATGCTTATTAGCCACCTGTGAATGGTGGCTGTGACACCGGAGAGCACAGCTAGAGAACATTCCCATTGCAGCAAGAGTCTGTTGCATAGAACCGGTCTCAGGGATTATATGTATCCCTGCCTGCAGTCCTGATGTGCAAAACCAAGACACTGGGCCACAACTTGAATTCCAGATTTTCTTTGATAATTTCTTCCTCTCTCTTGGTTATGTAAAATCTGTGTGATTCTGATTATTTTGAAAGGGGCCTCTTATACTAAAATAGATGACAAAGATCAATCTCTTCAGCCCTTGTGAAAACAGTAAGAATTGCAGAAGATGGAAGTGGCTTCCAGGACAAAGGAAAAATAATATTATAGTCAGCTGATGGATCCCATCTCTGCCCACCATACCCTCTTCTTGTTAGCTATAGAAACATTGCTTATGCTGTTTGTGAAGGGTGAAATTATAAGGAAATTGTTAATTGCTATGCTGAAAACAGAGATTTCTCAATGCCTCAGCATAGGCCTTGGTTAAAAATGAAATTCTGAGACAGACAAATGTTATTTTCAAAGAGACCCATCTGAATTTAAATTGCAAATGTTTCCTGAAATCTTCCCCTAATACTTTTCTTCATACCCTATCTACTTCTCTTTTTTGAATGTAATGCCAAGGTAGCATAGATGTTTGTCTTATGAGTCCTCTGATATAAACAAATATTTAGGAAACTGACAGCATGTGGTAGACCCTTAATAGATGTTGTTAAATGAACAAATGCATTGCCCACCTCTAGTGTAATTGTCTATCTAATATTAAAAAATCCTTCAATTTATTTCCTCCATCTAGAGTTTGCTGGATGCTATATTAACCAAAGTTCTCAGAAGAACAGAGCTATTGACATTGACTACTTGATTCTCCTATTATACTAAGGTACTTAGAATCTTACTCAACTTCTTCTGACTTCCTCCAGTTTGTTTCAGATCTTGTTGATCTTACCAATAGTCTGAGACTCCATTTCTCATTTCTCTGAACATCTCAATATCTCTAAAAGGTCTTTGAATACCCTGTCTATTACTTCACAAATCCTGCCTTCATAATGCCTCAAGAATTATCAAATCTCTGTGACAGGATTCTACAGATCCTCTTTCTATGGAAGGCATGCAAATCCCTCCACAATTGGCAAAATACCTCTTGAGCCCCATAAGCTTTTAGATAATGGGTGTAATACTAATTAGAATGCTCTTGTTTGTGAAGGATGGGAGACATTTGGCTAGCGGTCCAAAGGGACCTCATTGACACAGAATATCACAGAACAGGTGGACCAATCCAGCTGTCTAAAGCTCGGGAGTACATCTCACCCTTGGAAATAAATGAAGCACAGGATTTAGAAATTTTCAGCACTCTATAACTTGTGTTAAGCTCTTCTCTGTATGTCACCTTTAGTTTCCAGTGCTGCAGATGGTCTCCTTCTGTGTAGTAGAAATCTCATTAACTCTCAGATTCTATCTCCTGTCTTTATCCCCTTAGTATACTGAGATTTAAATACCCAGGCTTTAAACTCATTGCCTCAGCTTGGAGCAGGGTTTCCCAGGAAGTGGGGTCACACTGTACTACAGTGCAGGGCCCCTTGTTCAAGGCAAAGATTTAGAGGAAGTGAAAGATTTTCAAAGATGGGTGTTAGGCAAAGTCAATGCAGGCTGTCAGAATCAACCCTTCTCATTTTTTAAAAAATTCAATAGTACTTCAGTTCATTAGTCCCTTTCTTTGTAAAAATTTGGCAAACGTCATTTTATTTGCAAACTCTGTGTCAGGTGACAAACACAGCTGTAGCCACTTTTCCCACATGAACACAAATGAGGCCATCTCTTTCCAAATCTTAGAACAAATTAAGTTTGTGAATTGAGGTACTACTGAACTCATAAAGCATTGTCTCATACTTTTATTTGCTCAAGAAGTATTAGTTTAATTATAACAGAATGATATCATTTTGACAAATAAACAGAAAACTTGAGGAACTCTAACATATGCATATCATGATTTTATAATTGGCAAAGGATTTTAGTTAGGCCTCTTACTACTGAAAGGCAGAGCACAAAAGCTGTGCCCTATTTCCTATAATTCAACTACTGCCACACCCATATCCTACCATTAAAATAAGAAATTACCTTGGAAATAATATAAACAATTACTGTTTCTTTCTGTGCCATATTCTATGCCTATGGTAGATATCAGACTATGTTAGTACAAATCTTGGCTCTACCTTTTTTTTTTTTTTTTTGAGACAGGGTCTCGCTTTGTAGTTCAGGCTGGCCCTGAGCTCACTATGGAGCCCAGGCAAGCCTCAAACTCAGCAATCCTCCTGCCTCTGCCTCCCGAGTGCTGGGATTACAGGCATGAGCCACCACGCCCGCCACTGTGGCATTGATGGCTGGTGGGCATGAGTCTCCATAGCCAGCATTGTATGTGGTTTCCGGGGATCGAACTCAGGACCTTGCGCTTGCAAGGCAGGTGCCAGAACCACTGAGCTAACCCTCCGGCCCGGCTCTACCATTTTTAAGTGTGTGACTTGGGCAAATCACCTAATCTTTCTCTACCTCAATTGCCACATCTATAAAATAAGAATTAAAATAGTCTTCACCAAATAAATTGCTTATGTAAAAAAAAAAACTTAGAATAAGGAATGGTAAATATTACAGGCTGTGCTTCCAAAGTGGAAGTGACTTCGCCCTCACAAAGAACATTTGGTTTCCATACAAGATGGAATGAAAGCTACTTTTAAGTAATGAGTAGAGGCTAGGCATGCTGCTAACTATCCTACCATACACACAATACCCCTTCAAAACAAGGAATTATCCTCAAATATCAGTAATGCCAAAGCTGACAAACCCTGTATTAATAGATCATTAAATATTAACTACTTATTACTATCAGAAATAATCCTAATAGCAAACTCATAGGCAATACTTATGATGTACCAGCTACTATTCTGATCACTACATTTCTACCAAATTTCATCTTTACAAAACAAATAACACTATAAATTAGGTATGCTATCACAACAAAGATGAGGAGTGTAATGACAGGGATTTGGTCTCTATTTCTCCTGGATACTAACTGGAAGCCATCAACCAGGGTAAGTAATAATTGTGGAAAATTGCTCTCACTGGAAGATATGTCTTTTGTAAGTAGCTTATGCAAATGTTGAGCCTTTCGTTCTTTCCTCTATCTACTTTCACTCTCCAAGTCATAGTTTAGGACTGCCAGAATGTTCTTGTTTGTCTGTGATCAGATATTAAAATCCAATAGTTTCCCATCTTCTTCATTTTATCAGCCCCTCCTTGAATTATTAGAGGTTACATTGCGAGGATTACAGCAAGTAACTGATATGAGAAGATAAGAGATTTGGTTATTTATTCTGAAGCTTAAGTTGGATTTCCTGCACTTTGATGTATAAGCCTCTTTCTGAATTCTCTCCAAACACATTGAGCAAGGCTATGAGAGTACCTTCCAAGCCAAAGGTCTGCAAGATGGTGACAGAATGTCAAGCACCTTTTGTCCTTGAGGGACCTCAGTAATAAAAAGGCTTCACTCATGGATTAATGCAATTGTTTGAAAACTGACTCATTATTAAGCCTTTAGCTCATTTTTTAAGGATGTCATTATACTTCGAAATAAACCTCAGTAGATACCACGTCTTTGGCTGGGGGAGGTGGAGTGGAGTTAACCAAAGTTGACAGAAACAGAACTGATTGTAATCAAATGGATGTTCTTATGACCTAGCAGGATTTAAAACCAAAAAATGAAGCATTCAGACAAACCTTATTGTTACACACAAAACTGCCCACTAATTTTCAGGCAATTCAAGTAACCCTAACAAATGAAAAAATGTCTACTTATCACTAAGATTCCAAAGGTCATACATACTACTCCTGTATCTGCTGACCTTTCTCCATTCTCAATGGCTGTTAAATCCCAGAAAAAATGTAACTTTTTCAGAAGTTATCTGAACATGGCTCATCAAGATGGAGGGGACTCAAAACTTTATCCAGTCAAGTTGCCACCTGGTGTGAGTGTCCTAGGCTTAGGAAAAGAGATTGGTTCAAACTTTCTAAACCAACGTTCTGAAAGTGCTTATAGGTAGCAAGTCATAAAACATGCACAGGACTTGCTTGTTTCTCACTGTCTCCTCTCATATAATATCCCAGAAATCAGAAATCTCAAACTTGTGATGCTCCTGCCTCAGCCTCTGGAATAGCTATGGTTCGCTGCAGGTATAAGTGACCAATGCTCAAAGATGTCATTTACAGGACTCTGCTGTCCAGTGGGGAAGTAACTAAAGACGATTAAAAAGTCAGATGTGGGGCCGGAGGGTTAGCTCAGTGGTTCCGGCGCCTGCCTTGCAAGCGCAAGGACCTGAGTTCGATCCCCGGTAACCACATATAATGCTGGGCATGGTGGCTCACGCCTGTAATCCCAGCACTCGGGAGGCAGAGACGGGAGGATTGCTGAGTTCGCAGCAGCTTGCCTGGGCACCATAGTGAGCTCAGGGCCAGCCTGAACTACAAAGCGAGACCCTGTCTCCAAAAAGCAAAAAAAAAAAAAAAAAGTCAGATGTGTCCAAGAGTGAGCAGAACTGGAGTAGAATAAATGAACTTTTATTTTAAACATACTACTTAAAGTGGTTTTGTTTTATAGAAAGTTTTCCATAATGTTTT
>PVIC010040743.1:0-16516 GCA_004025085.1 Thryonomys swinderianus
TGGTTAACAGGAGTAACCACGCCACCTGACCACAGCCACTAGCTCCACAGTTAATAATGGCATCGAAAGACAAATTGGATATTGACATATTGCATGAACTAATAATGTGGCACCCTTACCCACAGAAATCTATTATAGTATAAGCACAAGAAATTGGCACACAGTAAATAGCTACCAAATATGATAATTGTATCTCCAGTAACAAGAGAAAAATCCAATAGTGCCAGTGGTGGCGAACCTACAGCATACGGGCTATCTGCTTTTAAAACAAAAAATGTTAATGTATTTGTGTATTGTAAAGTGAAGCTTCAGTATTGCAGTTTAACTGCAGCACTGACACTTTGAAAAAAAATAAGTGTTTCGGGTTGTAGTTTGGACATTTGTCTCATATGTTCACAGCCACTGGCATAGTTAAGTATCAAAAACATAATAAAGCTCACAACTAAAAGACAGGGTGGGGAATGTTAGAATGAAACAAGAAAAATTAATCAATGGAAGATGAAAAGTTCAGAAATGTGAAATAAAGGATCCTATTAAGGAGTAAAAGTAACTTAACAGAATTAAAGGTAACAGGAAATAACAAATGAGAAAAATTAAAAAGGAAAACTGCCTAAATCCCAAGGATTTAGGATCAGGAGAGGGAGGAAAAACAAATAAGAAAGAGCACAAGGGAAAAACCACTTTTCTGTGTTTTGAGCGAGCGGCTCCTGCCCCAGGCGCAGCTTTGGAACCGTGACGCCGCGGCTTCTCCCACCGCGCCGCGGGCTGCGGCCTGCGCCTCCCCTTGCTCCAGGCCCCGCCCCTCGCGCCGCCCAGGGCTTGCACGTGCGCCTGCGGGCAGGGGGCGAGAGCAGGCGGCTCTGACCGTGCGGGCGGAGGCGGCAGCGCAAGGCTCGCGGCACACTGCTGCCTGCGCGCGAGCACCCTCTGACCGGCCACTGCTGGAAACCGCAGGCTGGGCCGGCTTCCCGCCACGGAGGGTGGCGCGTGCCCTCACCAGCCGCAGCGCCCGCTTCTCGGGGTGGGCGTGGGCCTGCACCCTCCGCCGGCCGTCTCCCCTGAGCGTCTCCTCGGGTCCCCACGAGGGGCTGGATCAGACACCTCCAGGGCGCGCTGCCTTCCAGGTGTTGTTCTTAGCGGGCTTTCCCCAGACGGTGGCTGAGGGCACACGCTGGCAGTATGCCGGGCGCAGCGCCGGGTCCCGACTCCCGCGCCTCACTGCAGCCGTGGCTTTTCTTGGGTGAGCACTGCGGCCCGTGCCGTCTGCCCTGGCCGCGGGACCATCTTTCTCTCAGGAGACAGGGTCCCTGCCCAGACGGCCGCGTTTGTCCTGGGCCGTGGTCCTCTTGTCTGACTTCCCCATCGGGTCGCAGTTTCCTGGCAGTGCTCTCCAGATTTCTGGGAATCTACTTCTTTTTCTGTCTTTGTCAGGTTGGCTTTCTTTTAATAGCACAACACTCACTGGTACATTTTAGGCACGCGTGGTAACACTCGTCACGCGAGGGGATGAGTACAGGACGGAAGGCACTTGGATTCTGGGTCCCAGAGGGCAACAGTCTGCTACTGACGGACGCCCCCACTGTCGCTCTTCCCGAGCTGGGCTTCCTTCGTGCGACGACATCAAAGGTACTTTGTTTTCTGGCTTCAATCAAAAACGGTTTGTTTCTTCTCATCCTCTACCATCTAGGGACGGTTCGCTTTCCCGTTTCATTACCAGCACCCTCATCTCCAAATTGACCACTCCCGCCCCATTTTCCCTTTCCCCGCCAACTTCTGCCGTCGCCTTGAAGCGCTGGCTCTGCACCAGTGGCTGGCAGCTTGGCCTCAGGCCGACGGCTGTGCTGCCGTCTCGGGGCCCCCAAGGCCGGTGTGGCCCTTCGCAAAGGTTGCTCAGCCTAGAGGGTGAGGCGACTGCAGCACGCCCCGCGAGTGGCCGACGTGGTGCCGCCCTCACAGGGTGCCACCCTGACACGTGGAAGGGGCGGGAAGAGCCGTGACCGCTGCTTGCTCTGCTGCCGTGTGTGCACACGTGTGTGCCCTGTCGTTTCCTTCGCTCTCAGTCGTCTCCGCTCAACGCATTCTCACGGCTCCTCTGCCGGTGGGTAAGACCCGGTGTGGTCACCTGCGTCTCCGCCAGTCACGAGTTCGGCAATTCTGGCGCCGCCTCGCTTCCTTCACATCCCACTTTTCAGCGCTGTTGAATCGTCTCATACTGAATGACTCTGGTCATTTACTACCTTGTGTTTCCCAATTTGAAAGCGCTGCGTGAGAAGAAAGCTGGTGCCACTATCCACTCCCATCTCATCACCTTACGTGGACCTCTCACGCTGCTTGGAGACGCTTTCACTGCAGCCATTTCTCTTTCGTATTTCCTAAACCAGGAATCCAAGCACCCACTACTCTGCATCACTGTCAACAGACACTCTTTCCTCGTAATTCTGCCTGCAAATACTTTGTTTCTTCACATATAAAACAGCCTATATTAATTTTGCTTAACTCTTGTCTTGAAAAACACACCATCTTCATGGCTTACCCTCCAATCTGTCTTTAAAATGACCTCAGTTTCCCCTGATTTTTACTTACTTCTATGTGGCACGAAAGCTCTTTCCCAATTTGATACATTACTCCTTTTCCAGTTTTCACCTCTTAACCCTTGCTTGCTGTGTGTGTCCTTTCTGCTGCCATAGAAGTTTCTTAGTGGACTAGATTTTCATGCCACACATTTCCTCTGGCTGGGATATTCTTCCCACAATCTATACATTTACATAGTTAAAGTACACTGTATTTTCAAAATATATTCCTTAATCCTCCTTAATTCTACCCCCAAATAAACACAGGCAATATTGTGTTTCCAAGTTTTCAGAATGTATTTGGCAGTCAAAAACTTTGGGATAGATGCAATCATTCAAGAAAAGTAAATTTTTACTGAATCCCTCTGAAGCCAGAGATATACAACAAAGATGAAATTAATCATCTTCAGAAAGTTAACCAGTAAGACAGAAATTGATAAAACTATCATAATTCAATGTGATTGATACTACCAGAGAGATTATATAGAAGGTGTAGTGGAAATCCAATGAATAAATGGCAAGAAATGTTCACAAAGCAATATACGGGCTGTTTTTAAGAATAGAAAGCATATTAACAGATAAATATTAACATGCATTGTACAGGGCCAGGGATTTAGTCCAGTGGTTCTAGCACCTGCCTAGCAAACACAAGGTCCTAAATTCAATCCCTAGTAACCACATACAACAATACCAGGCGTGGTGACTCACACCCACCAGTAATCAGTACCACACACCAGAGTGCCGGGTGTGGTGGTTCACACCTGTCATCCCAACACTCGGGAGGCAGAGGCAGGAGGATTGCTGAGTTCGAGGCTTGCTTGGGATACACAGTGAGCTCAGGGCCAGCCTGAACTAAAGTGAGACCCTGTCTCAAAAAAAGAAAAAAAATGCATTCTACAAAGAAGGAATATGTTAAGTTCTAAAAAATATGTTCTAGTACCTGCTGAAACTAGAAACCCTAGATCTATAATTGCAACATGCTATAACCACTTTGTGGTTTTTGTGTTCTTGTTTTTGTTTTTGCCAGCACTCAATGCTACCAGTATTGAGCAGTTGTGAAAGGAAGACAGACTGAGGAGATCTTAGTAGAAAGAGAAGGACAAGAGAATAGTCATCCCATACCCATTTACTGGTCAAGACCAAGTGAAATGTCATTCCCACTGTAACACTGAGTTTCTATGTATAAATTCAGTTCGCTGTTTCTACAATATTTTGTAATCAGGTGCATTATATCATATATAACAGCATATTAAAATTTAAATTTCCCATCTACCAAGACCACTGAACGCTCTAGGACAATTATCACGTGATGGATGGTGGTACCCAAGTAACTGCTGCACTGAATTCCATTTCTACTTCACAAAATTTACAACTGAAGAAATGAAGAAAGCACACAAGATGATAAATGTACACTGACAACATCTTGAATACAGGCAAGAATAAACTGCTGCGGGAATATTAAAGATGAAGCAACTATATTATGTTTATTGATGTAGTGTTTTTAAATTACCTCTTACAGAAGAGTTTGTAACAAGACTGCCTTATACTTTAGGAATCTGCTCATCGAGACTTTAAAGTCAAGAATAGAAGTTTTTTAGAATTATCCATCACAATTCTCAGGCACAAGCTTTTCACTTCATTAAGTTAATCAGGTCTTAGGACAATTTTCAAAAGCAAACATAGGCAAAAATGTTCTGTAAGTCTTCAGAAATCATTGTAGAAAACTGACTTGCCTTTATATCATTCCCTCCCACACACATACATTGGAAAGAAAAGGTGATCAATCTACAACCAAGCTATTCTGAGTCAAAAGAAAACATTGTTTGCTCTTTTAGTATAATGAGAAAATACTAATACTCAACTGTCAGAAGAGAAAATTATAAGCATCTAAAATGAACCCACCGAACAGAACACTGTGTGCTAAAGCCCAGACTCTGAACTCCTCTGTCTCCATTAGAAGAAAAAAACTCTCTGTCTTTTGGAGCCGTACTTTGGTATTTATGGCAAAACACCTCAGTAATTATAGATTCTTATGTGGTCATTTCTAATTCTAATGGCACTCTTTACTAACACTTATGCCAACACATCACTATTGTGCCACACAACCCATTTTGGTACTTTAGTGGAGATTTACATTGTACTCGCACAGTAAGCTCTGTGTCAGTCTGGCCGATTATGGTCCAGGAGTTTGGTCACATTTTGAGGGTTTCTGCAATGGTGTTTTGGGTGAGATGAACATTTTAAATCAAGAGGCTGTGAGCATGGCAGACTTGCCCTCCACAGTGGGCACAGCCTCAGCCAGTCAGCTGAAGCCTTGAAGAGAATTAAAGATCAGCACTGTCAGCAATCCTCAGACCCTGGCCCACTGAGGCATTCCCAGAACTGAGACAATCCCTTGAAAATAACTCTGTACACACCCTGTATTAGTGCTGTTGTGCTGACGGACCTAATACTGCTTCTAGAGAAGAAGATTAACCCTCCAACAGGACCGTCGTGGAAGAACACAAACATACCACACACACTTTAGGAAAGCATATTGTCAACGTTTTCTCTATCATTTTACAACAGTTTACGGGTTCTCTGTACACAGAGGGCTAAATAATTTATGTTCATACACAATGGTCACCGGGGACAAGGGATATTTTCTATTCATCAAGGATCTAGAAATAGAACCAACAAGTAGTGGTTGCCAGGAAGAGGAGTAAGGACCAACACTACGGAGGACCTTGAAGTCTCAGGACTGTCAGAGCAGAAAGAACCTCTGGTGCGGAGCCGCTGTCTTTAAAGGCAGAGTTCCTACTTCCTTAACATGACATAAAGGACTATCCGGCCAAGGATTTAGCTCACTGGGCTGGGAAAGCCTGGCAAGATCAAGGTCCTGATAGGAGTGAAAGGGGAAAGGAAAGGGTGGGGAGCGGCTGGGGGTGGGGAGGGGCGGGCAGGGGAGGGGGAGGGGAGGAGGGAGGAGGCAGGATGGCAGGCAGGCAGGCCAATTTTGAGACTAGGACAGTAAGGTATTTTCAAACTGTAAAATTCGATACTGTGATTGAAATACCTTCAGTCACCTGAGGAGTGACCTAGCGAAGTCTGTATTGTAGTAGAACACGGTAAAAATTTAATTTTCCGAATACAGCAACAGTCACCCATATCTTCCCTGCTTTCCACTATTACCATGCTCAGTCTCCACCCGTCACTCTGACTTCTGACTGCTTTATCTTCCTTTCCATACCCATTTCATCATCCCTTGACCTTGAATCCAAGATTATAAAAGTATGTTACACTTTCTCATCCTAAGAAAAAGTTCCATTTATATATGTACAGATGGAGGGATGGATCGGATGGATGGACGGATGGACTGGGGATTGAACTCAGAACCCTGCACTTATGAGGCATCCCTTTATTATTATTATTATGGTCCAAAAATAACTTTATTATAATTAAGCTTTATGGGGCCAGGGACGTAGCTCAGTGGTTACATACCTGCCTGGCAAAGGCAAGGTCCAGATTTCAATTCCCAATACAAAAAAAAAAAAAAAGCTTTATTATTACAAATAATATAGTAGAACATTTTTCATATCAACTGATATTAGCTAAGGATTTAGTTTAAAACACAATCTCTTTCTTAAAAAAAAAATCATTCTACACAGTGATTACTATTAGCATTATCTTCTCCAAATGAAAGAAATGTTTACATGTTCTCCGTGTGGGTGAAGCAGTCGAGGGGCTGTCCCTGTTACCAGAAATTAGAATGTCACAGTAACTGAGTATCACCAGTAACGATGTCCTGGAAGTTAAAGCCAACATAGTAACGAAGTCGGAGTCACACAAAGGAAAGTCTCACTTTGTAGATGTTCTGACTGCAAAACCAAGAGAACAAGCTAAAAATTTAACTAATCAGTTCATAAAATGAAAAGTTACAAGTATAAAAACTAATACAGACTTCAAGTTAATCACCACTTAAAAGTGAACGTGGGAAAAACCCATTTGCAACAGCAAAAAGAGAACACAGGGACATTTCCAACCAGGAACACACAGCACGGGGACCAAGGGAGACGAGGCGAACCGCATCACGTGACCGAGACAGGGAAGCACTCGATTAGTGGAGACAGAACCTAACTCTGAGCCTGGCATGTAAAATACTGAACAGCTTTTAATTCCTCTCAAATTATTTTATGGCATTATAATTCCAATAGAATTTTAAAAGAATGTGAAATAGTATTTCTAAAACTTTTCTGCTATGGGGCCGGAGGGTTAGCTCAGTGGTTCCGGTGCCTGCCTCGCAAGCGCAAGGTCCTGAGTTCGATCCCCGGTAACCACATATAATGCTGGGTGTGGAGACTCACACCCACCAGCAATCAACACCGCATACCACAGTGCCGGGCGTGGTGGCTCATGCCTGTCATCCCAGCACTTGGGAGGCAGAGACAGGAGGATTGCTGAGTTCGTGGCGGCTTGCCTGGGCACCATAGTGAGCTCAGGGCCAGCCTCAACTACAAAGCGAGACCCTGTCTCAAAAAGCAAAAAAAAAAAAACAAAAAACAACAACAACAAAAAAACTTTTCTGCTATGACCAATGAAAATAAAGATTTCTGTAAGATAAATTCGTAGTGGGAAACTTCCTACACAAAACCATCATAACTGGAGCATGTTGGAAGCCAGGGATTTAGCCCAGTGGTCGTGGCGCCTGCCTCACAAGCACAAGGCCCCGAGTTCGATCCTGAGTACCAAACAACAAACAACAAATGACAGTAAGTTATCAAGAGTGTGTATATGTGTATATAAAATATATATGCATATATAAAATATATATCTCAAAACAAATGTAATCATGATATATTACAAACATACTAATAAAGAATAAACACCTTAATCCCACAAATTTTTAAAACTTTCATTGGTACCTTTTAAAAAGCTAAAGATTTATACACTCTGAAGAGAAAGCACAGTAGTAGTATTGGGGCATTTTAGATACACACAATAGCATCCATCATAGGGAAATTGTACCTGCACATGATGTATCTTGCTTCTTTTTCCCATTCACCAATATTTAAGTAAAAAAGAACAAAGAATAAGAAATACAAGTAACAGTGTAACAGGCCAGTGAGTATTATGATACAAGGTTAGGAGTATGGAACTAGGTATTTTTTTCTTTAAAGACATACTTTTTATTGTCTCACAAAGTTGTTCTACAGAAAATAAATTATGTGACTCTTGTATGAACCAGAAATTGTCACTAGGCAAATAAACAAAGAAAGTTACAAGTCAAAGTACAAAGGAAAATGACCAAGGCAGGGGAGACACCCTCATTCTTCAGGCGAGTATAATGCCACCAGTGATCACACTGGCACTGCTCTATGGTCGTCCAGCAGTGGGAACTGGGTTCTACTTAAAATGGAATTGCACTAACAGATTTTATTATGAACAATCAGAATGTAATTTTTTTTAACTCTGGATTGTTAACTTAACCTTTTTTTTTTTTTTTTTTTTTTGCAGTACTGGGATCCTTGTGCTTCTGAGGCAGATGCAGTATCACTTGAGCTACATCCCTGGCCCTAACCTAACTTTTTCTCAAGATGAATGAGATTCCATCCCTGTAAGGACAACTCTTAATGATTTGGGAAAACAGTACTGATTTAAATTTTCAAATAAACATGAAATAATGTAACTACATTATAGTTCAAGAAGCTTTTACTGAGACTCTTCTACCTAATCTGAATGAAAAGAGACTAGGATAAGAAAGTTTCCCAACTGGCCTTCATGTATTTACCAAAAACATCTTAAAAGTGAGATGTGATGCATTTATATGACTGAATGAATGCCTCTGATTGAGTTAGATCAGGTATTTACACAAAATCCTTGCTTAAACAAATGTTCTCTCTACAATTTATTAAGTATTCAAATCTTCTAACCCTTGTCTCTTTAGATGGCTAAAGATACTGCATGGCAAAGAAAGGAAAAAGAAAACCACTCTAGCCTGGCACGGTGGCTCACGCCTGTAATCCCAGCACTCGGGAGGCAGAGACAGGAGGATTGCTGAGTTCGAAGCTTGCCTGGGCTACATAGTGAGCTCAGTGCCAGCCTGAACTACAAAGCGAGACCCTGTCTCAAAAAGCAAAAAAAAAAAAAAATTTTAAGTTCAGACTTTTATGACACATTATCATCTCATATTTGTGCAAAATACTTGCATCAGCTGCAATTCTAAAACAAAAAGTGACACTTCTGTCTAGTATACCTGATACTAAGGAAGAATTATGAAATTAGGTAGTATCTGTTCAAAAAGTACAATGTGGACACATGGAAGTCAAGCATCTTACCACGTTATCGTTGAGAGTTCTGAAAGAAATGGACCCACCACTTCACTGAACAATGACCAGAGAATAAACATCCTGCTGGTGTGTTCTTTTTTGGTTTTGGGGGTTTTTTACTTTTTTTTCTGGTTTAAAAGCCAGATGCATGCTAGTTCTGTAAACTGTATCAGTATTTATGAAATAAATATAGCAGTCTACATGTCAATTTTGTTATCTTTAATAACAAAATTTTGTAACTATTTAAAGAAAAAGTAAAAAATTAAGACAATATTAAAATCTAGTTCCTTACAACAACTTAATGAGCTCAGGAAAAAGCTTCAACTCACTCTGTATAATCTTTTTTGTGTAACTAAGAGTTCAACTTCAAACTCTGGATTCTGCCACACAAGGCAAATAACTTTGGTAAATTTGTTTCCTCATCCTTTAAATGGTGAGAATACGTATCATTTAGGGCTCCAGAAAAGATTAGTAACAGATTCCTAATCCTGCCCAATGCTAACGGACAGACAGGGCTCCTAAGACATATACCAAGTATCTCCTGTATCAAATACTAATTATCTGCAGAAATTCTATCTGCTTTTATCATAGTCTTCTGGACTGATAATCTTAAGACATGAGATTTAGAAATTCTGTCTGACTGTTAACAAGACATCTGTTTAGTTCCCTTCATGGGAAGTCATCAAGGGAAGCTGACAGTCTGCTGACTGTGAGTACCTTTCCATTACGTGGCCTTCAGACTTTCGGATGTAGCTGGGGCTGGACAGGGACACAGCTCAGTGGAAAAGAAAGAAAAGAAATGTTCATGACATACTATTTGAAGGCCATTTTAAAAAAAAAATAGGTTCCATGAGTAAGTTTAAAGTGGAGTTGGAATATAACCCAGTACTTATAAACTTCTCCATAGTTCTTGACTTTCTTCTGTACCAGGCTGTAGACTTTTGCTTCCTCCTCTCTCCCTTCCCTTACTCAGCTCTCTCTGGTTCTTCCAGAGAAGACTTGCGCCGCCCCACGTGACCACGGACATCCGCGCCGGAGGCAGACGGGCTGTTTAAAAAGCAACTTCCGCTGCCCTGGAGGGCGGGGTCACCGGACACGGGGGTCAGCATCCAACAGCTCTTCAAAACCACAACCCTGAGGTGCGCAGTCCCCTGGCGGGTTACGCTGAGCACGGCCGCCGGCCGCACGTGTGTAAGTGAAGTCACTGCACCGCTCTCTCCAGTTCTGAGGCTCATTCTAAGTACCGAGTCTGAGTCACTAAGTGTCTTCACTGATTCCCGGTCAGGCTCCCACCGCCAAGCAACTGCGAACGAGACCCAGGAGCTGCATTTCAAATTCTACCTAACGTTACTAAATAGAAAGCGCTACCTGCTTGACAATGTCTAACGCTGCCTTAGACATTCTTCTTTCCTTTCCTTTTGCTTCAACGTCCTCTTCAGCATTTACTGAACTGCTTGTTTCAAACTCCTTTTCTGTTATCACTAATATTAAGTACCTTGGCACAACTATAATCCCAAAAGCAAAGAGAATTTCTGAAAGACGACTTTAAAAGCCAGCTATGAAATG
This sequence comes from Thryonomys swinderianus, assembly GCA_004025085.1. NCBI lineage: Eukaryota > Metazoa > Chordata > Mammalia > Rodentia > Thryonomyidae > Thryonomys > Thryonomys swinderianus. The sequence goes on from PVIC010040743.1 coordinate 10,442, forward strand.
TCCTCTTTTTTCCTAAGTTGGGTAGCATATTCCTATTTTCCCAGCTGCTTGGGAGGTTGAGGCACGACGGGCAATTTGGGAAACCCTGTTTCAAAGTAAGTTAAAAAAAAAAAAAAGTGTGGGGACCAGAGATTGAGCTCAGTGGTTCCAGCGCCTGCCTCGCAAGTGCAAGGTCCCTAACCACATACAACAATACTGGGCGTGGAGACTCACGCCCACCAGCCATCAGTACCACACACCACAGTGCCGGGCGTGGTGGCTCACGCCAGTCATCCCAGTACTCCGGAGACGGAGGCAGGAGGACTGCTGAGCTCGAGGCTTGCCTGGGGTACAGAGTGAGCTCAGGGCCAGCCTGACCTCCAAAGCAAGACCCTGTCTCAAAAACAAGTATGCTTTTTTAATGAAAATTACCATAAATAATTACTTTAGTTTTTTAGTTTTTATATAAAAAATAACATCCACCTCTGAGTGGTTGAAATTGAAACCTTTACAATATATACTCTTCCCTAAATTCTTTGTCAGCAACAAAGATCCAGGGTAGAGTAACATAATTAAACACAGGCACAGTACAACTGCCCAGAATTAAGAGCAACTGAAGATCATTTGGTACTTACCCTGTTTCTCCTCTCCATTCTCCCTGCAATATAATATGATAAGTAGTCCTTTTGTTAAAAGTACAAACGTAGGTGTTGAGAAAGGAATGACTATGATGTTTGTCTGCTAGAAATGAAATAATGGCCTCATATCTGGGACAATCTAATCTTCCTTTCTCTGCCTATCAGCTTGGCTATGAGTACCACAGGGTGGGAAGAGGTAGGCGGATCAACATTTCAAACAGTATCAGCATTCAGGGGAAGGATTCAAAGGAATTCAAGTAATGTGAACAGTGTGTGCTTCTCTACCCAGTCCCCAGTGACTGCTGACTGGATTTCTTCTTCTGAATAAATACAATGAAACTTACTATTTTGAGCCAGAGCCTGAAGCAGACAGTCCAAGCATCCTTCCAAACTGTCCTCAGTCCTGTCAACAGCTGTTATCTTCAATTTCTTTAAGGTATCGCTGAGATTATCTGTTTACAAAAAAAATTTTAAACTTACCAACTTTATTACCAGCATATTACTATGAAAGTATACAATTACCACTAACACGTGAAAGGTTCCCATTAATATACCTCCAAATGGAATTACAAGATTCTAAAGTTGCCCCATTAAGTGTAAAATATTCAATGTATTAATAATTGAGGCTCCTAGAATATTCCAGATTACCAGTGAACACCTTTAGTATTCCTATAATGAAGGAATCACTTGTACTATGTACATATGCACATACTGAATGTGGCACCGAAGGCTGAGCCCAGGCCCTTCCCACTGAGCCACACCCCACTCCTTACATTTTGAGACTGGTACTTGCTGAGTTGAGTTTCCCAGGCTTGGCTGGGTGTGAACTAACAATCTTTCTGACTCAGCTTTCAGAGTGCTGGACTGTAAGTACATTATTTAAGTAGTATTCTTCTACCTCACTGCACTTGTTCAGAAACCAAGTACAATTAAGAAAAACTGAATACTTATAAAATGATGATATAGGGGCCGGAGATTTAGCTCAGTGGTTCCAGCGCCTGCCTCACAAGCGTAAGGTCCTGAGTTCAATCCTGATAGCCACATACAATGCTGGGCGGGGTGACTCACGTCCACCAGCAATCAATACTACATACCACAGTGCCGGGCGTGGTGGCTCACGCCTGTCATCCCAGCACTCGGGAGGCAGAGGCAGGAGGATTGCTGAGTTCGGGGCTTGCCTGGACTACATAGTGAGCTCAGGGCCAGCCTGAACTACAAAGTGAGACCCTGTCTCAAAAAAAAAAAAAAAAAAAAAGATGATATAGCTATGCAAAAATACTAATTTTCTTGTTGTGCTGTATTTTAAAGACATAAAATGAAAATGAAGATAATTTTCAAAGTTTCAATATAAGGTCAAATATAGCTACAAAACCAACTTTAACACTTTTAGTTCAAAAATAGTTCACATGGAAGTATAGCTTTCAGCCCAAATGTGCATTCTGAATTATAAAGTTATGAGAGTCCTAAATTATATGTTAGTTCCTTGGTAAGTGACAGATTCTCAAAACCTTTTTACAGTAATGAAAGGACCCCAAAAGTCTTTCATTTACTTTATTTCTAAGGGTAATTATAATTAACACATTAAATAAAAACTGAGGGAAGGAAGATAAGGGGTAAAGGAGACATAAAAAGAGCTAAGATGTGCACAAGCACCAACTCCCCACAGTGAACGTAGCCACTGTGCACTGCAGACGAGGACTGATACAGACAGGAAACAAACAGCCGAACAAACAACCTCGGCTATTTACCGATTCACTCAAACATCACAGTAAGGCTAGCGCCTGTTCTCGGTGCTTACACATTCCTGCCAGACGGAGCTCGAAGAGAACTAGAGTCCCACATGCTGCACCCAATCTCTTAGAATGTGTTGTTTTGGCTAAAGAAAATATTTTAGCTTCATAGATAGTTAGAAAACAAGAGAACATTTGATGGGTTTTCAGATGACTGTGGATTTTTTTGATATGACACTAAATCTGATAAGAGGTAAGTAGTTCTTTAAAGGTTCCCTGTCAAAGCTGAAACATTAATGAACATTTCCAACTGTTACATTAAAATGCATGAGTCTCTTATACTAAAATCTATTAGTCTCTCGTGCATGGACTTCTGTAAACACAAGACATTTATTATTCACTGATCATTTTAAAAATAGGAGGTCGCTGAGCTGTACACACCTCACAAATGCTGACACAGCTCATTGTGCTATCTCAAAATACCACATGTTCACACTATACTAATCTTATTTGAAAATTCAGTTTTATCACCAGCATCCAAACTATCAGTTGTTCCTAAAAGGGCAAAGTGAATTTATTCATTTGTGAGAATGCCCAGCAACTGAACGATTTTTTTTTTTTTTTGCTTTTTGAGACAGGGTCTCGCTTTGTAGTTCAGGCTGGCCCTCAGCTCACTATGGTGCCCAGACAAGCCGCCGCGAGCTCAGCAATCCTCCCGTCTCTGCCTCCCAAGTGCTGGGATGACAGGCGTGAGCCACCACGTCCGCCGTTATGGTATGCAGTGCTGATTGTTGGTGGGCGTGTCTCCACACCCAGCATTATATGTGGTAACCGGGGATTGAACTCCGGTCCTTGCGCTTGCGAGGCAGGCGCCGGAACCACTGAGCCAACCCTCCAGCCCAACTGAACGAATTTTTAAAAACAATCGGCCAGTTCTGTAACTACCACGCGGCCTTCCTCAGGACCAGGAGCTTCCTGGGCTCACAGTCCACGGCACGGCTCAGGCGCTTTCCTCTTAGCGCTGTCCAAGTCCCAGCGCAGCCCTCACCCGCACTGCCAACTTCACTGCACAGCATACTTCTTAAAATTTATTCTCAAAGTTTGATGTTTTGAAAAATTATTTTTCCTAGCCCATAATGGGCATTCTCAAAATGGTACAATCCTTTTTTAACTGAAAGACACAGTAGCTACGGCACAGCTCTGATGCATGCTGATAGGCCAGCAGGGTTTAGAGACCCATAACGGCTTTTGCACCACTGTCCGTGCAAACACCAACACCGTGAAAAAGACAAGTGACAGTACTGAGCAGATCAGCTCTGGCCACGCAGCCCCTAGGAGGCTGCCGAGAGCCTGGAGGGCAGCAGTTTCTGCGGCTTCTCTCACTTCGAAGCAGGTGCATGTTCTAATAGACCTGTGAAGATGCCAGTTCAGGACAACTCTAGAAATAGGATGGAATTAATTTTTTGTAAAACGAGATAATGATTTTCCAGGGGAAAAAAAAACAGATTTGAAACTCACACCAATTAATGCTAATATCCTATTACCAACTTAATATTCTTAAACCCACTCTACTAAAAATCTCATCTTTTCACTCACAGCCAAGGTTAATATTTTTTAAAGGCAGATAATTTTGTGAAACTTATTTCTCCTAAATAGAAAACTATAACCATATGTACCTCTTCTCTTCTAAAAGCTGCAGATAAATTGTATAACTTCATATTTCAGGTTATTTTTTCACTCATAATACATAATTTTTAGTTAATTCATCTGACATAAAGGGCCAATAATATGTTAATATTTTTAAAATAAAACTATGACAACATTAAGAAAAATATGACTGACAATGTCAGCCAAATTATAGAGTTTCATCAGAATTATCAGTTGACTTATAAAACCAGCTTACTGAGTTCTGCAGTATGCTTTAAAGATATTGCCTCATCCGGTATGCACAACAAATGTTAAGTTACTCTTATTCTTTTTACTCACCAAAACACTGCTTATTTCATCTGCACAGACTCAAAGGAAGAATGTACTATCACCTGCTTCCTTATAACAGCTTATACACGGAGGCACAGCAAGTGAAATAATTTATTCCAAAATGACTCAACTAGTAGAAAGCCAAGATCCAAACCAAAGGAATATTCTTTCTTTTAAACTGACTTCATTGGTACATTTTATATGTAATGACCATACTTAACGTTGAGAATTTGTACCTGTGCATGACACATATTGATTATAGATGATACACTTTTTACTTTGAGACAAGGTCTCACTTAAAGTGACAGCGTGACTTCAGACTTGCAGCCTTCCCCTCAGACGCCTAGGCAGCTGGGGCTACGGTGCGCCGCTGCACACGGCTGCAGCTCCATCTTTCACTGTTCATGCTGCCTCACTTTACTGTGCAGTCCCGTGTTTATTACAGGCATTACAGCTATATTTAACACTCTGCACAGAGGAAGTACCCACTGAACATATTAAAAGAACCACGTGAATAAAGGAAAGAACTCCTATTTTCACAAACTATCTAGTTACCATTATTTGTGTCACATTCTCGAGATCCATGGTGTAGCAACAGTCAAGGGAAAGTGAAAGTTACCTATTAATAATACCATACTGCATATTCCATATTACCAGAAAGGTAAATGTGGAACCTTAGAATTTAAGATAGGATCTATGAAATCAATTTAAAGCATTAAAAATATGACACATAACTGAAATTTTCATGTAACAATCCACTTTTTAAAAATTTCTTTCCAGTAAAAAATCAGTCTCTTCAATGGAAACAATTATTTGCCTATTACTGATGTGAAAATTTTTTAGAGAAAGTTCTTTAAATTCTTCAAAGACAACCATGGCTTTCAACAGAATTACAGGTTTAACATGGTTTTTAGCATTTTAAAACAACTAAGAGCTCAGTACTAAAATCGTACTAAGAATTCTAAAATAAAGTGTTAAAATGTTCTACATCTTCACTGAAGTAGTGATTGCATGAGTATATTTGTCAAAATTTGTTCAGGAGCACACTTTAAATCTGCATCTGCAGGACAGATTTAGTTAAAAATAAACACAGTTCAGTACAGAATGGTTCCGGAGCCGGCGTGAAGCCTGGGTCCAACTCGCACTATAGCCAAGGAGTCCCAGGCCGGTGGACAACAGAATGAGTCACCAAAAGCAAAATGTGGGGGATAAACGCACACAGACAGCCCCTTCTGAACTCCTGCTCTTTGAAGGAGTCAAGAACTTTGTGTTCCAATATACCTTTCGCTATTCAGCTACACAAATGGCAAATTTAGTAAATACATTATGAACAGTGAACTTTAAGCAAGCCACATGACTGCAAGAGTCCTTCACTCTAGATTTTATCTACTTCAAAGCAGATATTTTAAATTCTAGTAGATGATTCCCTGCTAGAATGGTTCGAAATCATATCCAGTAGTTCTGAACATGAGTAAAGAACAGAGGGAAGGGAGGGTAATCTTTTGCAAATGGGTAGGAGATCAAGAGATAGGGGAGGGGAGAAAAGAATTCAGATGGGGGGCCGGAGGGTTAGCTCAGTGGTTCCGGCGCCTGCCTCGCAAGCGTAAGGACCTGAGTTCGATCCCCGGTTACCACATATAATGCTGGGCGTGGTGGCTCACGCCTGTAATCCCAGCACTCGGGAGGCAGAGACGGGAGGATTGCTGAGTTCGCGGCGGCTTGCCTGGGCACCATAGTGAGCTCAGGGCCAG
>PVIC010040744.1:0-16630 GCA_004025085.1 Thryonomys swinderianus
GCCCCCTATTTCAGACCCACCTCACCTCGTGGCTTTGCTCCATAAAAGCCCTCTAAAAAGTGAGGTAGGGGGGTTACCCACTTTCCGGGCCCCCCTTCTGTCTCTCTTAAGGCAGAAGCTTTCTCTCTCAATAAAATTTTCCTACTCAAACCTCCGTCGTTCCTAAAATTCATTCTTCGATTTTTAGAGAACACGAACTTGCGTTTCAGGTGGGGAGTTAGGCCTTAACTCTCCTGTGTCACTAGCACATATCAGTTCTCATACAAGGCAACTCTTTCTTGTACTCAACCTTGAACACAAGCCCTAAGACACAGGTCCTAACACAGGACCTGTATGTCTCCAGAGTTCTGTTAAAACACAGAAAATGATTGCTAATGGGGAGGACAAAATAGACATGGTGTGGGGTCTTCTCATTGTAAAACACAGCAATATTCCTGATATTCCAAGGAGGCAGTGGAGGTTTAAAACAAATGTCAACAAATTCTTTATTTCTCCTTTGAGAGAGTCAAACTGCCTCTCCTTCACTAGATTGTGTTTACTAGGTCGCTCCTAATAAGTCAAGCATAAGTGACACTGTGAACCTTCAGACACTAGGTCATGAAAAGCACTATGGTTTGTTCTATTTAATCCTTGCTTACTCCTGGCAGCAACCAGCTGCCTTGTCCTGAGGTCACTCAAGGAGCCCAAGGGAAGGCCCATGAGAATGGGAAGTGAGACTTTGTACCTCTATTGGCCTGAGACATAGATACTGTAGCTTTAGTAAGGCCTTCAGTCAGCTGCAGCCAACCCAGTGCTGCTCTGGCTGGAGCCTCATGGGGGACCCTGCACCAGAGACACCCATCAAAGCCACTCTTAAGTTCCTGACCACAGAACCAGATAAGATAAATGTGTCTTATTTTAGTTGCTGAGTTTTGGAGTAATTCAATACACAGCAATAAATTACTACAACATCTAAAAGCAATATCATTCATTCATTTAAAAAATGTTTTTGAGGGGCCAGAGATTTAGCTCAGTGGTTCCAGCGCCTGCCTCACAAGCACAAGGTACTGAGTTCGATCCCAGTAACCACACACAGTGCTGGGTGTGGTGACTCACACCCACCAGCCATCAATGCCACATACCACAGTGCTGGGGTGTGGTGGTTTACGCCTGTAATCCCAGCACTTGGGAGGCAGAGGCAGAAGGATTCCTGAGTTCCAGGCTTGCCTGGGCTACATAGTGAGCTCAGGGCCAGCCTGAACTACAAAGCAAGACCCTGTCTCAAAAAAAAAAAAAAAAAAAAAAAGTTTTTGAGGGCCAAATATGGCTCAGTGAAGGGCCAGGAATGTAGCTCAGTGGTATTACACCTGCCTGGCAAGCGCAAGGTCCTGAGTTTGATCCCTAGTACTGGAAGGGAAAAAGAAGTGTTCAAGCTGGCTTTGAACTTACTTTGCAGTTCAAACTGGTCTCAAACTCAGTGATCCTCCTGCCTCAGCCTTCCAAGTACTGGAATAACAGATGTACAACACTACACCCAGCCTTTTCATTTAAAATTTTAAAGCTGGGAGCCAGGGATTTAGCTCAGTGGTTCCAGCATATGCCTGGCAAGTGCAAGGTCCCAAGTTCAATCCCCAGTAACCACATACCACAATGCCAGGCCTGGTGGCTCACACCTGTAATCACAGCACTCAGGAGGCAGAGGTAGGAGGACTGCCATGAGTTCAAGGCCAGCCTGGGCTACATAGTGAGCTCAGGACTAGCCTGAACTACAAAGCAAGACCCTGTCTCAAAATAAATAAATAAACAAATCTGTAACTAGACTGTTTCTTTTCTGAATTTGTCCTCCAAGGGACATTATGAACAATCACTCTGAGATTTAAAAAAAAAAAAAATTGCTGGGCGTGGTGGCTCATGCACAAGGTCCCTGGTTTGATCCCGAGTAACCACATACAATAATACCAGGCATGGTGACTCATGCCCACCAGCAATCAGTACCACATACCACAATGGCGGGGGCATGGTGGCTCACGCCTGTAATCCTAGCACTCAGGAGGCAGAGGCAGGAGGACTGCTGAGTTCGAGGCTGGCTTTGGCTACATAGTGAGCTCAGGGCCAGCCTGAAGTACAAAGACCGTCTAAAAAAAAAGTAAAATAGCCGGGCGTGGTGGCTCACGCCTGTAATCCCAGCACTCGGGAGGCAGAGACAGGTGGATTGCTGAGTTCGAGGCTTGCCTGGGCTACATAGTGAGCTCAGGGCTAGCCTGAACTACAAAGTGAGACCCTGTCTCAAAAAAAAAAAAAAAAAAGTAAAATAAAATAAAATTAAAATTAAACCAACAAGGAAAAAAACCCAGATAAAAAGAAAAAATCTCACAGATCTACTATGGCCTATAAATCATCAATACCCAAGCATTACCTCTCAAAGAAAAGGTTGTTACACTGGTCAGAGACCTTTCCCGTACCCAGCAACTAGTACCCAGGAACTAGTACAGAATGGATCAACCTTTTAGAAAGGCAAGAGGCCAGGTCATATGGTGCATGAAAAACTTTAGTAAATCACGTGTTGTTCCATGTGCCCAGAATTTTCAGCTTGGTGGTCCTAAAAAACTGATATTGGCCCTATTCTGCAATTTCTCACCACATACCAATTGTGCTCACTCTCAGTAGTACATGTTTGAGAAGAGCGAGGATTCTAAGTAGGAGAGACAGGTTGGAGTACTGTATCAGATGGTCTCACACCTGTGACTACAGATGTTGAGTGTATGTGCTGTGCCAGCCAGTGCTGCTACAAGAGTGAATAAAAACAAATTCCTGCACTCAAGGAGTCAATAACTGAATGTAAATTTGCACTCAGCTGGCAGATGCACAGAGTAGGTTAAAGGGAGGTCAAGAAAAGTTACCCTGGGGCAGAGGGAGTTGATCTGAGAACTAAAGGATGAAGATCTAAGAGAGAAGAATAGAGGAAAGAGCAAGTACAAAGGTGTAGTATAGGACGGGCATGGCAGATAGAGGGAGCAGCAAGTGGAAGCGTACAGTATAAGAGGGAACAAGGCACAAACCAGAGATTGAAAGCAGGTCAGCATAGCTAGACTAGTGAAGAGGGATGAATGAATGTGAGAGGTACGTAGGAGGCCAACTAGACAGGACTTGGCAATAAAAATGCCTTTAGCTAGAAGAACAAATGACCTAATCAACATGTAAGAATGGCGTATTATGGGGCCAGAGGGTTAGCTCAGGGGTTCCAGCACCTGCCTCTGGAGCGCAAGGTCCTGAGTTCAATCTGTGGTAACCACATACAATGCTGGGCGTGGTGACTCACACCCACCAGCAATCAGTACCACATACCATAGTGCCGGGGCGTGGTGGTGGCTCACGCCTGTAATCCCAGCACTCGGGAGGCAGAGACAGTAGGTTTGCTGAGTTCGAGGCTTGCCTGGGCTACACAGTGAGCTCAGGGCCAGCCTGAACTATAAAGCGTGACCCTGTCTTAAGAGAGAGAGAGAGAGAAAGAAAGAAAAGCCTGTAAGTAGGAGGGACTTTTTTAGTATACATGCTGCACAGTAGGAGGGATTTGTTTAGTAACATCAGCGACAATAAGACACAGTATTTCCTCACAACTGAGCCCCGGGCCAGGTCTTTAGGTTAAAGGGTGGTGCCACCACCTCCAGTGGTGCTACCACTTGACTTCTAAACACAGGGTTGTGAGTTTAATCCCTGGTACACAAAAGAAAACAAAACAAAACTGGGTCCAACTCTATGACTCATATTAAATCCAAACCAGGAAGATCAAGAGACAAAACTCACAATTCTTTTGTTATTTTTTTTAATAACACAGCAAAATAAAATTCCAATTAGTTTTGGACAACCTGTCTCCCAGATACATCAACCGGACCAAAACATAAATGGCTACTTCATAGATTTTTAAAAAGAAAAACACCAGGGCTGGAGGATTAGCTCAGTGGTTCCGGCGCCTGCCTCGCAAGCGCAAGCGCAAGGTCCTCAATTCAGTCCCCGGGAACCACCTACAATGCTGGGCGTGGAGACTCACGCCCACCAACAATCAATACCACATACCAGTGCTGGGCATGGTGGCTCACGCCTGTAATCCCAGCACTCAGGAGGCAGAGACAGGATTGCTGAGTTCGAGGCTTGCCTGGGCTACATAGTGAGCTCAGAGGCTTGCCTGGGCTACATAGTGAGCTCAGAGCCAGCCCGAACTACAAAGCAAGACCCTGTCTCAAAAAGAAAAGAAAAACACCCTTTGTCTTTAGTCATACAAATCAACTACTTATAGAATAATCAAAACACACAAAAAATTCCTGAAACGTTTGATTTTTAGTTGTTGTTCTGCTTTTTCCACAAAAGTTCTTTTTTTTCTTCCCCCGTTGTAGATTATAATGAACGTGGCTAAACCATAAGTAAAGTAAGAAGGACGAAAAACACTTCAAAGGCTAATTTGGTCATCTAACATCATGAAACATGACTGATCCCTAGCAATATGTACAAAAACAAAATCTAAATAAAAATGTAAACAAACTAACCTTTTAAAAAATACTTTTCCTCTACCTTGGAAGCAGAAGGGCCCAAGTTCGATTCCCAGTACCACACACAAAAAAAACTTTTCCTTTTTGCAGTACTGGTGATCGAACTCAGGACCTTGCGCTTAAATTGTAGGCACAGTGCCACTGAGTTAAATCCCCAATCCTCTTTTAGAAATACTCTGAAGGGAAAAAGCAGAGTGTTAGAAATTTTGGCTCTTTCTTCCTCCCCTTCTGCAAATTCGTATTGTGGTCTGGCTGAGTGGCAGATATCTCATATAGCTCACAGGTGGCACTGCCTGTGGTAGGCAAATGGGCCTTCCCACGACAAGCTCAGATTCTGATACAAAAAGTGGAGGATGAATAAGTCACAGTATAATTTTTAAGTGTAACTTCTCCTTTTTTGTTGTCTAGTTAACCTTATTAATCTTCTGATTCTTGGTGTCAACATCCTCATCATCTTCTGCTGTCCATTTGCCCATAGCTGGTTCAGCTCATCTCCATCACGTGCCTCTCCATCTTTGCCCTCTGCTTCACTGTTGGCCTCCTGCTCCCCATTTTCCTCATCAGTGTTCCTCTCAGGAGGTGTCCCTTACATTTTCAGCCTCCTCCATAACTTCCTTGGTTTTTTTTAAGTCATGACTTTATTTTGAGGAATTTATCAAACTCCTCACATCATGGAGAGAATGCAAGAATAAGAAACAGTTTTTCATGAAATGCTTCAAAGTGAACAAGTTCTTGCTCTTAGTTACATCTCTCCTTCTTGGAACAAAATATCCAACACCTGCATTTAAGCAGGGCAAGGTTTAATCTGGTTCATATTGTAAAACTCCTTGCATGGTTGGGCTGCCTGGTAGAAAGGCCTGGGTGGAAGAAAACTGCTCCCCTCACAGTGGGCTGACAAGAGAAAGGAGGAGCTAGAGGGAGAGAAACTTCTGTTTCCCTCGCGTAGACCCTGCCTCCCAACACCACACCGGCTGCGCCACTCCCATAATCCAGTCACCTTCCAAAAGTCCACCCTATGAGCATGAGGCTTGGGGCGCAACTAGAGATAAACCATAACATTCCACCCTGGGGGATTTCTTCTCAGTGTTCCACTCTTGCAAGACAAAGAATATGTCTGTTTGAAGACTCTTGAGATGGGGATTATTCTAGATTATCCAAATGGGCCCTAAATACAATCTCAAATTATCCTTAAAAGAAGGAGGCAAAGAGATTTTCCTCCCGGGAGGAAGACTTGACTACAGTAGAGTAAGATTGTGAGGATGGAAGCAAGAGTTTGGCATGTGGTGAAGAACAGCTTGAGGAATGCAGACAAGTTTTAAATGCTGAAAAAGGCAGGAAAACAGATTGTTTCCTGAGTCTCCAGAAGAAACTAACTCTAATGACACCTGACTTTAACTTAGAGAGACCTTCAGACTCAGTCTATTAAACTATTAAGAGAATAAATTTTGTTGTTTTCAGCTACTAAATTTGTGGTCCTTTGTTACAGCAGCAATCTGAAACTAATTTTTAAAAGCTCTGGATCATTTAAGAGGACAGGATGGGTAGCTCTGTGGTAGAGGTCTTGCCTACCAGGTGTGAACCCTGGGTTTGAGCTCCAGCATTATAAAGAAAAAAGGAGAAAGAAGAAAAATGAAAGGAAAGGGTAATACCTAAGAGATGTCAGGTAAGCAGGTGGAATAAGAGATTAGAAGTAAGAGATATAAATTTGACCATTAATATATGTAGCTGCAGAGGAAGCTGTTGGGAGAACATTACTTATACTAGCACTGACTTCCTGGGCATATTTCAGCAAAGTACTTAACTTCTCTGACACATTATTATGCATTTATTCTGTGCCAGGGTCGTATCAAGCCATTTACATGCATTTTTTTAATCCTCACAACCACTCTAAATGCTAAAAATCCATTTTTATCTATTTACAAAAAAACCCGCTAAGTTTCATTCATCCAAGATCACACAGCACAAGTGGAACAAGATTTAATTCCATTGCTTGTGCCTCAATCCTTGTAGCTCGAGTACCAGCAGCACCGACAAGAATTTGTTAATACCTACTTATTGAATTTTAACAAGCTTCCCTGAATATCTGTATAGAAGAAGTAGTAGCCGGGCTTGGTGGTTCAAGCCTGTAATCCCAGCACTCGAGAGGCAGAGGCAGGAGGACTGCTGAGTTCGAGGTTTGCCTGACCTACATAGTGAGCTCAGGGCCAGCCTGAACTACAAAGCGAGACCCTGTCTCAAAAAAAAAAAAAAGTAATAGACTGCGGCCCGCCTCCAGAGTGGATTCTACTCAGGCAAGTGCAGCTCCAAGAACCTTACTCAGCATCCTAGCAACACATAACCATTTCTGCCTCAGTTGTCTCCGGTCCTGACTTTCTCCACCTGGATGTCTTATTCAAGTTCAGTCACACACACATTGGCACTTCCGCAATATTCTCACGTACTTTTTACCTACTGCAACCAAAAGGTGTCTCCTCCACTAGCACTTTGAGAGTCTCTAGGATAAGACAGTCTTTTCTCACTTAAGTATACAGACGACCAGCCACTATTTGAATGGAAGTATGAATTAGCAAGAAAATTTAAATCTGTCGCGACAAAATCCCGCGCAGGCGCACTAACATCTTCCTGGGTGTGGATCAAGAAAAAAAGGAAGGTAGTGGGCGGGAAGTTTGAAGGGCTGAACTCGGTAAAACGCATGCGCATCTTTCTCAGGCAACTCCTCAAAGATCCTTCCCCGCATGCGCGAAAGCCCAGCTGTGACACAATTGGTAGAAAACGCGCGGTGGTACAGCTATGGCGGCGCACGGGACTGTAAAGAGTAGTGGCAATTGGTTCTCGGCACTGGCGCTCGGGGTGACTTTCCTCAAATGCCTTCTCATTCCTACCTAGTAAGGACTGCACGGGGAACTCTCAGGGGGTGCTCAGGGCGGGAGAAGGATGTGCGGTTATTGCCAAGGGTGAGAAGGAAAGAGAACTTTAGGTCGTGTAGTCCCTCCCTCTGCCTTTGCTAAGCTTCCCGCTGCGCAGGTTGTAATTTGACCTGATAATTAGAATATATCGCTGGTTACTCCCTTCTGTTTCATCGCTTTTTAAGGTTTCGTCCTTAATTTGCGAATGAAAAACACTAGCCGGGCGTGGTGTCGCATACCTGTAATCCCAGCAATCGGGAGGCAGAGGTAGTATTGCGGGGAGTTCGAGGCCAGCCTGGGCAACACAGTGAGCTCAGGGTCAGTCTGAACTATAAAGCGAGACCCATTCTAAAAAAAAAAAAAAAGGGCCGGAGGATTTGCTCAGTGGTTCCGGCGCCTGCCTCGCAAACGCAACGTCCTGAGTTCGATCCCCGGAAAGCACATACAATGCTGGACGTGGAGACTCACGCCCACCAGCAATCAATACCACATACCACAGTGCCGGGCGTGGTGGCTCACGCCTGTAATCCCAGCACTCGGGAGGCAGAGGCAGGAGGATTGCTGAGATCGAGGCTTGCCTAGGCTACATAGTGAGCTCAGAGCCAGCCTGAAGTACAAAGCGAGACCCTGTCTCAAAAAAAAAAAAAAGCAAATGAAAAACACTCATGCCAGCCATTCACTCAGCCATATTATATGGTATATGGCACCATATGGAGATACAATGCTGAGCAAGACATTTCTGGATCTCATGTTCTGTGAAATTGATGGAACCATACAAACAGGAAAGTTTCAAATTGTGTTAAGATTTACAAAGGAGGTGGTCGTGGTAGTTCACCCCTGTAATCTCCAAACTACGAGTTTGAGGCAGGAGAATCATGCCTGGGCAATTTGGCGACTTAGACCCTGTCTCAAGAAGAAAAAGAGGAGAGACCTATAAAGGCAATGAGGATGACTACGTCGCAAGTTTTACTCCTCTTGAGGAAGATGATACTTGAGTTAAAATCCGAAGTAATGAAAAAGAATAAACAATATATATGAAAAGCAGTTGAGGCACGGAAAGAAGTGTAAAGGCCCAAGTTAAAATAAGAGTATTCTAGGAACGGAGAGTGGCCCCATAGATAAGAGCAGTCAAGGAGACCTGGGATGGGATAAGTGGCCAGATCACACAGAGTTATAAAGAGCATGGATAGATTGTTATGTGAAAAATGGTTGAAGGGTTGGAGTAAAAGCGTAGGAACAAAGAACTACCACATAACCACGTCCTTTGCGCTTTCTCTTCATTGTTCCTTACTCTTGTTTGTTTGGTTGTTTTTTTTTTTTTAACCCTCATTCTTTTTTTCCATTCTCTCCAGGGCCCTCTCCTTCCTTGCTCAGGGTTTGGTTTGTGCCACTCCTCTCATTCAAGCTCTTGATGATCTTTTGCTGAGTGAGAGAGCTGTTTTGTGTAGTGTGTATTTCCACACTGATTATATGTGTAACTATGTAAACATTTTAAAATAAAGGTTCAGGAAAATAACATAGAGACTTGGGGAAAGAAGAGACTGGTCACTTGAAAAAAGGGGTATTGATTAGCAGGCATAACTGAAAAGTAAGAAACATCTTTCTGTTTTTGTTTTTTTTTTTTTGAGACAGGGTCTCGCTTTGTAGTTCTGGCTGGCCCTGAGCTCACTATGGAGCCCAGGCAAGCCGCCGCGAACTCAGCAATCCTCCTGTCTCTGCCTCCCAAGTGCTGGGATTACAGGCGTGAGCCACCACGCCCGGGACTGTGGTATTCGGTGTTGATTGTTGGTGGGCATGAGTCTCCACGCCCAGCATTATATGTGGTTACCGGGGATTGAACTCAGGACCTTGCGCTTGCGAGGCAGGCACCGGAACCACTGAGCTAACCCTCCGGCCCCATCTTTCTGTTTTAAAATAAATTGAAAAGAGCATTCTAAAATGGAAGAAGTTCCTTATACATCAAAATGAAAGAAAATTTTTTTGTTTCTTTTAAAAATATAGGTATGTATAAGGTGTTTCTTACCATAGTTGCTGTAGCTTGGGAATGTATTCTCAGGTTTATTATTTCAAATTCTGCCCTTGCTCCAGAATTAAGAATGTATATGTCCTAGGATAGGATCCTAATTTAACTGTCCTTATCAGTCTAGCCTTTTATTAATCTGTCACATTGCAGCCAAATTCATGTATCTTGACTGCACATCATAACAGTGATGTTTCAGTGACAAACCAACCATCAATTGTACTGTAAGGTTTTATCTAGTGACATCGTAGCCATCCCATTTGTGTAAGTTTGCTCTTTGATGTTTGCACACTGAGAAATCACCTAAAGATGCATTTCTTAGAAAGTGTTCTGTCCTTAAGTTTTGGCATTGTCTCTAGTTTTTTAATTTTTTGTTATTGTTGCTTTTTTTTTTTTTTTGAGACAGTGTCTCACTCTGTAGTTCAGGCTGGCCCTGAGCTCACTATGTAGCCCAGGCAAGCCTGGAACTCAGCAATCCTCCTGTCTCTGCCTCCTGAGTCCTGTGATTGCTGGTGGGCATGAGTTACCATACCCATATTGCTGTATGTGGTTACCTGGGATCAAGCCAAGGACCTTGCACCTGCTAGGCAGGTGTCAGAACCATTGAGCTAAATCTCCAGCACTGCTTTGTTTTTTTGGGGGGTGGGTTGAGACAGGGTCTCGCTTTGTAGTTCAGGCTGGCCCTGAGCTCACCGTGGAGCCCAGGCAAGCCTTGAACTCAGCAATCCTCCTGCCTCTGCCTCCCAAGTGCTGGGATTATAGGCTTGAGCCACCAAGCCGGCATCTGTGGTATGAGGTACTGATTGCCAGTGGGCATGGCCAGTATTGTTGTATGTGGTTACCAGGTATCAAACCAGGGACCTTGCCCTTGCAAGGCAGGTGCTGGAACCACTGAGCCAAATCCCCGGCCCTTGCTTTGTTTGTTTTTTTTTTTTTGCTTTTTGAGACAGGGTCTCGCTTTGTAGTTCAGGCTGGCCCTGAGCTCACTATGGTGCCTAGGCAAGCCACCGCGAACTCAGCAATCCTCCTGTCTCTGCCTCCCGAGTGTTGGGATTACAGGCGTGAGCCACCACGTCCCGCATTGTGGTATGCGTCATACGCCCAGCATTATATGTGGTTACCGGGGATCGAACTCAGGACCTTGCGCTTGAGAGGCAGGCTCCGGAACCACTGAGCTAACCCTCTGGCCCTGTTTTTTTTTTTTTTTTTTTTTTTGAGATAGGGTCCCACTTCATAGTTCAGACAGACTTTGAACTCAATATACTATATAGCCCAGGCTGGCTTTAAACTTCTTGTTAGTACTCTTGCCTCTTGCCTCCCAAGTCCTGGGATTAAAAGTGTGCATAGCCACACCTGGTGTTCTGGTTTGCTTTTTCTTCAAAGATTGTTTCAGCAAGTTAAAATTATTTTTTTTTATTTTTTTGAGACAGGGTCTTGCTTTGTAGTTCAGGCTGGTCCTGAGCTCACTATGTAGCCCAGACAAACCTCAAACTCAGCAATCCTCCTGCCTTTTCTTCCCAAGTGCTGGGATTATAGGCGTGAGCCACCATGCCCGGCATTGTGGTATGTGGTACTGATTGCTAGTGGGCATGAGCCACCACACCCAGTATTGTTGTATGTGGTTAGCGGGATTGAACGTGGAACCTTGTGCTTGTTAGGCAGGTGGTGGAACCACTGAGCTAAATCTCCAGCCCAAAATTACTTTTATTTTTGCCTTATTCAGCAGTTACAAAAAGGAATTGATGGTACTACATGGTAGAAGTGCTTTCTCTTTCATGTATATTTTTGTTACACCATTATGAATTTTTTTATTTGGTTGTTTTTTGGAGACAAGGTCTTGCTATGTAGTTGAGGCTTACCTTTAATTTACTGTTGTAGCCCAAAGTGGCATCAAACTAGTAGTGATCCTCCTGTTGAGATTGCAGGCACTGGCCATCAGAAAAAGTCTTTTAAAGTTTCCAAGAAGAAATTTAAAAAACAAAACAAAACTTCCCAAAAAAGACTAAAGGAAAGCAGTAAGTACAGTGAAGAAAATGCACTCAGATTTCCTCAAATCTTCTAACTGCACTCTTCAAAAAAGTTTAAAAAATGCTGACTGTGGTAGTGCAAGCCTGTAATTCTAGCACTCAGGAGACTGAGGCACGAGGATTACCATGAGTTCAGAGCCAGCCTGGGCCACACAGTGAGTTCAAGGCCAGCCTGCATTACATAGTGAGACCTTGTCTCAAAACAAATGTTTAAAAGTTGCTGTGAAACAAGAATGATCATTTAAAAGTGAAAATATAATCAAAACTATAAAAAAAATTGAGCAAATCTTCCAAAGTATGAGAGAAAAGATAAGAATACTTTTCAGAAAAATAAAATAGAGATAATTTTTTTTTTTTTTTGAGACAGGGTCTCGCTTTGTAGTTCAGACTGGCCCTGAGCTCACTATGTAGCCCAGGCAAGCCTCGAACTCAGCAATCCTCCTGTCTCTGCCTCCCGAGTGCTGGGATTACAGGTGTGAGCCACCACGCCCAGCATTTTATGTGGTTTCTGGGATTGAGAACTCAGGACCTTGCGCGTGCACGGCAGGCGCTGGAACCACTGAGCTAAATCTCCAGCCCAGAGATAAATATTTTTGAAGACACTTGAGTGCCTACCATAATGAAAATATAGTCTCAACAAAACATAAATCCAGAAATTTCAGAATGCTAAGGATAAAAACAAGAAACAGTTTCCAGGGCCGGAGATTTAGCTCAGTGGTTCCATTGCCTGCCTAGTAAGTGCAGGGTCCCTGGTTCCATCCATGGTAACCACATACAACGATGCTGGGTATGATGGCTCAAACCTGTAATCCCAGCACTCGGGAGGCAGAGGCAGAAGATTGCTGAGTTCCAGGCTTGCCTGGGCTACATAGTGAGCTCAGGGCCAGCCTGAACTACAAAGCGAGACCCTGTCTCAAAAAAAAAAAAAAAAAAAGAGCAAGAAAGAAAGAAAGAGTTTCCAGAGATGAAGGGAAAAATAAAGGATTGTGATTTCTCAACATCAATATTATTATAGTAAAGGAGAAGGGGAGAGAATTAAGAAAAAGATTGATTTTTTTTTTTTGAGACAGGGTCGTACTTTATAGTTCAAGCTAGCTCTGAGCTCACTATGTCGCCCAGGCAAGCCTCAAACTCAGCAATCCTCCTGTCTCTGCCTCCCGAGTGCTGAGATTACAGGCATGAGCCACCACACCTGGCATGAAAAAGATTAATATTAAAAAAGACCAAGAACTAAACCTAGGGAGATATCAACATTTACCTCAGAAAAAAGGGAACTTGGAAAGTCTCTAAAAGATTGTTTCAAACATACTGGAAAGTGTAAAATGGCTTTGTCGTTTAACCTGTTGGCTTGGAAGGGTGGTTTAATGAGCCCATCCTTGTATCAGGTGTTCTAGACATGGAGATGAAGCACAGTATGGACAAACGAAAACGTTTCTACTAAAGATGGGAGATACTTGGATATACTGCATTTATATGTAGTGACTATATATTTTTAATTGAGTATGTTGGTACACTTTAGATACCAATAAACCTTATGATCACATTCATCATTGAGAATTTGTATCTGTACATGATACAGATTCTCTTGACCTATTTTTTTCTTTTCCTGTGCCCTCCCTGCAGCCCCTCCACCCCCATGACTGTATATTTTATATGTGGTGATTCGCTAATGATTCGTGTGTGTGTGTGTGTGTGTGTGTGTGTGTGTGTGTGTAGAGAGTGACTACTTCTAATGTTAGGGTTGCATTGAGATGTTTATATGTAGTAGATGAGAAGAATTTAGAGACATGAGAAGGCAGGACAAGGACGTTTTTCTTCTTTCCTCTGGTGCATTCCTACCCATTTTGAATATCCACCTTGTATGTAAGGCCTTTTCCAGATAATTTTTGTTGGAGTTGTTTGTGAGCTTTTTGTCTGCCCTTTAAGTAGCTCGGAGACCCTTTTCATTAACTTTTAATTCTGACAACTTTCATGAAACTCTGACATTTTGATCTGCTGAAAGCTGAGATATTTCAGTAATACTAATGCTTGTTTGTGTCTCTGTAGGATAGTGAGCTGAGACTGTTTAGAAGGTGTCAAACCATTTAAAAGTGTAATTATGGAAATTAGAAATTGATAAAGATTTCAAACTCCGATTTTGTTTATCTATTTGCTTTGAGTAGCCATTCTACAGATTTTGAAGTACACCGAAACTGGCTTGCTATCACTCACAGTTTGCCGTTGTCACAGTGGTATTATGAGGTAGGTTTTAATTTTCATGTTTTTAATTTTTTTTAGATGATGTATAAAACCACATAAATATTACTGGGTAAAACAGGTTTGTAGGGCTGGGAGCATAGCTCTGCAGTAGAGTGCTTGCCTAGTGTATACAAGGCCCTGGGCTTGATTGTCAACACCAGAAAATCCCATTTTGTCACAGATATAATGAATTGTCATAGGGGTGGCGACTCAGCAGCACAGCACCTGCCTGGCAAGTGCGAGGTCCACAGTTTGATCTCCAGTACCAAAATAATAATGATAGTAATGTCATTATAGAAATCTCAGTACTTGGAAGGCTGAGGCAGGGAGATCACCATGAGTTCAAGCCCAGTCTGGGCTACATAGAGAGACCCTGTCTTTGAAACAAAACAAAAAATTAATCAGTATAAAAGCTTTAGAAAAGTAATAAAATGTGCTTGGAATGTTAGCACTTTTAAGGTGAGGCAGCACAGTGAGTTCATGGTCAGCCCAGGGTACAGTAGCAAGTTACAGGCCAGCCTAGACTATATATTGAGACACTCTGCACAAGACAGTTTTGTTCTTTTCTCAATTCTGTCATCTGATTTTTTTTGTAATGCATGATGAATGCAGTTCATTGTGGGGAGCTGGTACATGTACGTTACACATCTTAATCCTTTGTCCTCTGTCGCCTTGCTTCAAAACAAGTTTCCCAGCCAAGCATGGTGGTTGGCTAATCTATAATTCTAGTTTCTTGAGAAGCTTAAGGCAAGAGGATCACAAGTTTGTAGCCGACCTAGGCAATTTAGTGAGACTGTGCCTCTCCTTTTTTTTGAGACAGGCTTTTGCTTTGTAGTTCAGATTGGCCCTGAACTTACTATGTAGCCATACTAGCCTCAAACTGTAGGCAATCCTCCTGCCTCTGCATCCTGAGCCCTGGGATTTCAAGTTTGAGCCACCACATCTGCATTGTGATATGTGATAGCAGGGATCAGAGACCTTCCACTTGCCAGGCAGATGCGGGAACCATTGAGCTAAATTCCCGACCCAACCCTGTCTCAAAAATGAAATAGAAAAAATAGGAAATATCCAAATGGAATTTGGTGTGGGAACGTAATGAGGGGAAAGAATAAATATGATTCAGAAAGAAAATGAAAGAGCATGTATATGAGGGGTGGGGAGTTGTGGGTGGGTAGGGATAAGGGTAAAAATGAAAATTAACTTGTGTCATATACTGGTACAAATTCCCCAGTGTTGTGTGTGATTGTGAGCTGTATATAAAACGTACCAATAAAGAATTCAGTTTTTAAAAAAATGAAATAGAAAAGTCTGGAGGTGTAGTTCAGTAGCAGAGTGCTTGCCTAGCAATGTGTGTAGGCCCAGACTCAGTTTCCATTGTTACCAAAAGTTTCCCAAGCTATAAATTAAAAATTGTGATATCTACTATACTCTTTTTTGAATGAGCATTGGACTGAGAAAGAAGAAAAACTGGATTTTGGGCCAGGCTCTGCCATTATCCATATTGTCAGAGACCAGATACTTCATCTTTCTAGCCCAAGGCCTCATTTGGCATATGAGGATTTCAAACGAATCTTTTTTTTTTTTTAATTTTTGAGACAGGGTCTTGCTTTGTAGTTCAGGCTAGCCCTGAGCTCACTATGGTGCCCAGGCAAGCCACCGCGAACTCAGCAATCCTCTTGTCTCTGCCTCCCGAGTGCTGGGATTACAGGCGTGAGCCACCACATCCAGCATTGTGGTATGCGGTGTTGATTGTTGGTGGGCGTGTCTCCACACCCAGCATTATATGTACTGGGGATCAAACTCAGGTCCTTGCGCTTGCGAGGCTGGCGCCGGAACCACTGAGCTAACCCTCCGGCCCACAAACAGATCATTTCAAATATCCGATGTATTCCTAATAGTTTGTAATTTTTTTGTAGGTTTTTTTTTTTTTTTTTTTTTGTAGCTTTGTAGCTCAGGCTGGCCCTGAGCTCACTATGTAGCCCAGGCAAGCCTCGACCTCAGCAGTCCTCCTGCCTCTGCCTCCCGAGTGCTGGGATTACAGGCTTGAGCCCCCATGCCTGGCACTGTGGTATGTGGTATTGATTGCTGGTGGGTGTGAGTCACCATGCCCAGCATTGTATGTTGTTACCAGGGATTGAACTCAGGACCTTGTGTTTGCAAGGCAGGCTCCAGAACCACTGAGCTAAATCTTTGGCCCATCAGAAAGATTTTTTAAGGCAAGTTTTCTGTGAGTTGTTGCCTTTTGGTAAACGTTTTTGTGTTCTTTTTAAGAACAATTGTCCTAGATGACTAGGTTTATTTTCACGTACTACTACTATAGCTATTTCACAGGCCACTGAGGAACTTGAAGTGATTGCTTTAGTGTTCAGGATTTTAGTTTGCATGTGTGGGTACCTACTAGGAAGAGTAAGGTGGGGCTAGAGATTTAGCTCACTGGTTCTGGCACCTGCCTAGCAAATGCAAGGTACTGAGTTTGATCCCAGTAACCACATACAACAATACCGGGCATGGTAGCTCACGCCTGTCATCCAAGCACTCGGGAGGCAGAGGCAGGAGGATTGCTGAGTTTGAGGTTTGCCTGGACTACATAGTGAGCTCAGGGCCAGCCTGAACTACAAAGCGAGACCCTGTCTCAAAAGAAAAAAAAAAGAGTAATGTGTAGCCTAGTAGTCAAGCACTTGGCCTGGCTTTAACTCTTTAACTTTAGTCTCTACTACTTTTTTTTTTTTTTTGCTTTTTGGAGACAGGGTCTCGCTTTGTAGTTCAGGCTGGCCCTGAGCTCACTATGGTGCCCAGGCAAGCCGCCGCGAACTCAGCAATCCTCCCGTCTCTGCCTCCCGAGTGCTGGGATTACAGGCGTGAGCCACCACGCCCAGCATTATATGTGGTTACCAGGGATCGAACTCAGGTCCTTGC
>PVIC010040745.1:0-16538 GCA_004025085.1 Thryonomys swinderianus
ATCTTGGGAGATAAACACATATATATGTATTGTATCCTAATCGTTTATACTGTCTTTACCCTTCCTGCCTTCTATATTTCCCTATTTCCAGATTCCCTTTCCATCTGTACAAAGTCTACTTCCCTGTTTCCTATCATCTATCTTTCATTTTGGTCTTTAAATTAGTTATATTTTGGCTTTCTCATATTAGAAAAACCAAGCAATATTTAACCTTCTATTCTGATTCATTTCACTTAACATTATAGCCTCAAGGTACAACCTTTTTCCTACAAATGATTCCAATTTATCCTTCTTTATGGCTAAGTAGTTCTCCATTGTGTGTCCATAGAACATTTTCTTTGTCTATTTTTCAGTTAATAGGCTTGTAGACTGCTTCCAAGATTTAGCTATTAGGAATTGGGCTGCTGTATACATGGGTACACATGTAGCACTGTAATAGGATAATGTCTAACTCTTTTGGGAAAAAGAAAACTTTTTCTTAAGGACTTGTTAAAAATATATTTGACCATTTGGGTCACATGGTCTTTATCACAATGATTCTATTTACCATTGTAGAGTGAAGCCAGGCACAGGCAACATGCAAATGTGCAAATATTTCAAGAGTATTCCACCTGTTACTTATAAAACAGTTGGCAGGATGGGTTTTGGCACATGGGCTATAGTTTGCTGATCCCTGCACTAAATAATCAAAGTATTAACTTAGTTTCCTAAGGAAAAAGAGAGAAAGCAGACAACTATCTAAGCTTTCAATATGGTATGATTGACAAATAGGCATGTGCTAGACTCTTCTGGACTTTTATTTCCTGGACAAAACTCTATCACCTAGGCATTCCCATCCACATTTACCTCCAGGAGGCATGAAGCAATTAAGTTGTTTGCCCAGGGTCACACTGTTCACAAGGAAGTGGGGCACAGAAGTATCTGAAAAGGCCTATCAGGCTTGTGTTAGGGATCAGGGAAGATTGTAGCTCAGCCTGTGTGACTTTAGTATCTACTAAAAGGAAAGAAAAATTCATGTTTCTAGAACCTTGCTGCAGTCACAAACATGTAATATGCCTCCTGCAGCTTTGTCTGACCCATGGGCTTAGCTATTATTTCCTCCATTCTCGTAGTAAGGCAGCATTTTTTTCTGTGCACATAAACCACACTGGGCCTTTCCACAGAGAAATAGAAACTATTGTGTGGAAAATAGAATATTTTGGAGCTTTCTTTTCCTCACATATAAACAAGTAAATCATCAATGCTCTATATGCTGATAACAAAGTAACCTTCTTCCTGTCTAGCAGAAGATAAGGGATTTGAAAAGCTCCATTGGGGGAGAGATAAAACCCAAGTTGTTAATTTGTTTGAGACACAGCCAACATACTAACGTCTCATTCAGAAGGAGTGGGCCAGGGAAGAAAGCACTAGAAAGATTAGTCATCAGTAACAGCCTTGGTCTAAGTCCATCACCAAAATGGGGTAGAAACATGGCCCATTAATTCTAGATGCATATCCAAGTTATTAATGGGCAGAGAGAACATAATTTAGAAATCTCCTTTTGTTCTTTTAAATCAACATGTTTCCCTTAAAATGGAAATTGAAGTCTCATCAAATGCAGCAGCCATGTTGTAACACAGGATTATCTTCTCCTTTTCTGGTCACAGTGAAAGTGGAACTGCTTAAATTGGTCCTTTAACCATTAGAAGTGACAACTGAGTTTCTCAGGGTGGCTCACTTTCCTAAACTCTGTGTACCGACACTCTATGAAGTAAGAATAGGTATCTGGGGATACAACACGTATCTGCTCTCTTTTTATTCAAAATAGGTAAATGAAGTTAGGGCAAATGGAAATGATAAATGGGAGAAAAGAGCTTGTTTCCTTGCTTATTTTTTGGAAAAAATGCAAAGGCAGGTAAATCCGTGAGAAAAATTACTGTATTTAGGAAGCCAAAGTTTCCCTGTCAAGTTTACTGGTAGATTTGGTGTGAGATGGGCTTATAATCAGCACTGGATGAAACAAGTTTTTTGTCTTAGGTAGTTTAAGAGCTTATATGGTTTAGGCAATTCTCACAGCAGCTCTTGAAGAAGTTGTTCTTCACTTTCTGCCAAACTGAACCCTAACACATCCTTTTTAATGCTCAACTCAGGTTGGCTTCTCAAGAAGCCCTCCTTGCTGGACACAGTGGTGCATCATTGTAATTCCAGCACTGAGAAAGGCTGAGGAAGAAAGAATTCTAAGTCCCACTTGGCAACTTGGTGAGATCCTGCCTAAAAATAAAAAATAATAAAGACCTGGGATGTAGCTCAGTGCAAAGATACTGGGGTCAATCTTCTGTACTCCAAAAAACTCCTCATGTCTTTTCTTTAGTCATTGAAATTAAAACATTGCCTGAAAAAATGCTGCCCAACTGATTTATTTATATCCTTTTTGTACAATGAGCCTGTAAGCTTCTTGAGGACAAAGACTTGGGTGCACATTAATTACGCATTCCTTTTGGTATCCAGAGCTAAGGCAAGTTTAGAAAATTGAGATTGATATTTCTCCAACCTGAATATCTGTTGTGTTAATTAGCTTTCTGATGCTGTGATAAAGCACCTCAACTAAGTCAGTTTAAAGATTTATTTTGGGGGCTGTAGGGTTAGTTCAGCGGTTCTGGCGCCTGCCTCGCAAGCACAAGGTCCTGAGTTCGATCCCCGGTAACCACATACAATGCTGGGCACGCCCACCAGCAATCAATACCACATACCACAGTGCTGGTCGTGGTGGCTCATGCCTGTAATCCCAGCACTCAGGAGGCAGAGACAGGAGGATTGCTGAGTTTCAGGCTTGCCTGGGCTACATAGTGAGCTCAGAGACAGCCTGAACTACAAAGCGAGACCCTGTCTCAAAAAAAAAAAAAGATCTATTTTGTCTCATGGGATAAGAGGTTTCAAGCAATAGTATCTTAGCTCTGTTGCTTTCATCTTGTGATGCTGAAGAACATCATGATGGAGAAGATTGCTCACTTCCTGATAGCTGGGCAAGGGAGTGGGGATGCAAAGGAAAGAGAAAGAGACAGATTGTTTTTGTATCAGAGGTCCTACTCCAAATGCACTCAGCTATGAAATTATAAATGGATTCATTCATTCATGATATAAGAGGCTTCATGATGTAATCACCTCCCAAAGGCCTCACGTCTGAACACTACTGCACTGGGGACCAAGCTTTCAACATATGAACCTACGGGGAACTTTTAACATCCAAATCATAACACTTCTCTAACAAAGGTGCTTTGTAACATTCACGACCCAATTCCAGAAGAGAAAAATCACACTTTCTATATGTAGGTAGTACTTAAAACATACATTCTGGCTGCTCCAACTATCTAAGTTAATTTGACTCATGTTCCCAGTTTTATAGATTTGGTAAAGTTCAGAACCTAATTCCCATGGTGACTAGTTCTTAAATGTGAAGACCTTCTTTTCTCCCTTCATTAACATGAATGCGAACCACACATTTTTTTTTTACAGATTTTTCTTAAAATTTCATGAGTATGTTGAGAATTAGGAATTTAGAAATATCATGAAGGTCCCATTCAGCAACCTACATTATCCCTTTGGGACTCTTTATCATGTTCTTGTGGGACTGCTGCAGCAGTCTTTGAAATAATTCTTCCTGTGTTATGTAGAATGCTTTCCTGGTTTGCAAGTCTGTATCTGTATAATCTCAGCAGAACAAAGTCATCATAGAACCCACCATCCATTGAAAACAGGGGTTTAAATGGTGACTTTTCCCTATTATATTAAACAGAGATTCCAGTGTCTTCAATATGAAACTATCCTTATTAAAGATGCTTTATGATATTTAGAATTTTACCAGCAAACCAGAAGCAGGGGCACACTGAATTCTGTCTGGAATGGCTTGATTATACCCAATTATGGAGGCACTACTGGGCACTTGGAGCACATAGATAAATGAGTTGTGGCCCTTTTCCCAAAGAGCATTTACATCTGCTAGAAATGTATTGCACCATCTCCTGTCATAGCAAATCATGAGGATGCTGGGATGTTCTGGCTCACTTGGTCTCTTGCAATGCTCTGTTTTTTAGATGACCTGCACTCTGACACTGTAGTCTGTTTGCTTGAGCAGATGTGGTCTGCTTTCCTAGAGCTGCATAGTCCATGTCTACCCATCCCACTTTGGGAGTCCAAGCCTGGGGCCTTAGGCTGCTTCCTGCTGTTTTGCTGCAAGTTTTCAGCCCCAGGTTCAAGAGCAACAGGGAGCAAACACTTTTTGCACCATACTATATGTTTTCACATATACTGTTATTTCACGTGATCCTCATAGCCCCTTTTCAGGGATCTGAGGGAGTCACATCTTCCCCGAAGCGAGCAGCCAGTTGAGGTCAGTGGGGAGGAAAACGGCTCTGTTCCTGCGTCTCCAGCTGCTGCTTCCACACTCCTTGTGGCTCATTGCTAAGTCCATTTAAGGTGTTGGCTCCTGCCTCCTGAGCTTCCAGCTTTCTCATTCCTGTGCCAGTCTTCATGCCAAGTCTCAAGTTGCCAAATATTTAAACTGTAGGAAAAGGTGGTTATACAATTGCCCCTTTGATCCCCTGGCTCTTTTCTCAAGAAGACAGGGAGAAAAAAAGAGAGAAGGTTCACAGTGAGTTTGGCAAATAAGCATGTGTATATCTCCAGAATGGAAACAATGGTTCCTGCCTCTCTTACCAGCTCTTCAATTAAATATGTGAAAATCAAATTTATGATTATGAATAAAAATTTATGAAAAATAAATGATAGAGGTACCTACTAGACTGGAGGGAGTGAGTTCCCATCTGTTTGGTAGTGAAAATTTCTAACTCAGGATTGTCTTTAGTGCAATTCCTTTCCTAGTTTCATCCATAATCAAGGGGAATTCTAATTGGCACAGATATTCTTAAAGTACAGATACAGGTCTCTATGGGCACCCTGCCAAGAAAGGTGTGGTAATTAGTGTGTAGGGCTGATCTGCAGGGTACTGTGGTGCCAGTGTGTGCACAGGAGGCTGCTGGCACAATGGCACGTTCTCTGGGTGTGGATGCTCTGGCTAAAGGCTCGTCCTGTACCTCTGGCTAAATGTGACCTTATGAACATGAGCCTCGGACTTGTCATTTTCTCTTCCTGGTCATGAGATGTGAGTAAGCAGCTCCACAACCTCGGACAGAAATGAGCATCACTTAAAACCAAGAACAAACAGAACTTTCTCTAGGAAGATGAACAAATAGAAAAGCTACTAAATCTAGGCGACTATGCAGTAGTTTTAAAAATCTCATCTGAAGTAAAGCAAATACTTCTTCAGATGGAAACTCATGCTAAAAGTAAAATGTAACAAATGAAAAAACACCAAAATGCGTTCGTAGTCCCAAAGAGATGTGATCTGAACACATCTCCATCCATAAAGAAACTATCACTTCCAAATGTAAATTTATTCTATAGATTTGTAAATTCAAATTTTAAAGTTCAAAATTTTATTTGCAAATGATAGTGAATAATAGATTGGGTAGTACAGACAAATTACAGATTGGGTAGTATGAAAAATATCAGTGATTCAGAAGTCCAGTTGGGAAATTCTCTAAAAAGCCAGAAGGAAAAGATGCAGATGAATATAATATGTAAAAATATAAGTAATGTCAAGAGTAGGTTTAGAAGATAAAATGTAGTATAAGAGGAATTTAGAAGCAAATGCAATAATGAAAGCATGTGGCTTTCATTATTATATATATTATATATATTATAGTCCCCTGAGCTGAATAAAATTTCAAGTTCTTAAACTAAATTGGCCGTTTCTGGGAAAAAATATTACTACAAAGATGATTCAATCTTAGGAACTCTATTAATATTACTTATCATGGGAATAGATCAAAGAGAAACAATTTATAATCATTTCTTTAAATGAATAAAAGACATTTAATAAAAATTTAGCATGATTTACTTATGTCAGAGGAATAGAATGATATATCACTAATAAAACAAAGTATACATTTAATCTAAGGTAAACGTATTTAAATCTAATGATGAAAAATAAATGTTATCTCTTATTAAAGTCAAGAACCACAGAAATGAGTACTATTTCCAGTAGCAATGTTATTCTGGGCATGCCAGTCAATGCAACTAAGAAAAGCAAAATAAGTATGAGATACAAATATTTTAAAGTAGAAGGTAGCTATTATTATTTGTAGGTAATGGTCTATTTACAAAACCAAAGGTAATCAACAAAATAAATTAGAAACTGAGTAAAACTCATTAGATTATAGTAGAGAGCTGATTTCAAAACAAATGTGTTGAAAATCAATAGTTTTCATCATAAACATTTATAAAATATAATGAAAATAAGATCATTTCACAACGATCATGAGAATGTATGTTGCCTTGATACACACAAACTCATATTGAAAAATGTAGGACCTAAATAAGGAAAGCTGCCAAATATCACTTACTGAGAGAAATAATGGAAACTTGAAGGGGTGAAGAACCATGTGCTGCTGAATAGGCAGCTCTTATGGCTCCATGTTCAAATATCTAGGAAGTTTGGTTTTTGAAACTCATATTGTACACTCAGATGGAGAAACGCAGGAAGCAGATAGTATATATGAGTTGTGATTAAAAATGCAGTGAATTTTTAAGTTTAAAAATTATTATGCTGAAGGACATATTATAATGAATTCCCCTCAAAACACTCTCCTTTTCTTTGAACACATCCCATTAATCTTGTCACTTTCAGAAGCAGTTCTGGAAATCCTCTTTTGTGTTGTTAGTTGTGCTTCATGGCTGCATCAGCGACCTGGATTGATTTAAAATGCTTACCTTTCATGGTTCTTTTGACTTTGGAGAAGAGCCAGATCTGGTCTCATGGTGCCAGAGCCAGTGAACAAGTAGATGAGGACACTGTGATGTTTGTACAAGCCCTCCTTTCCACTGGATGACACTCAGCTGCAGAATTCACTGTATTTTTAAAATCACATTTTGTAAATATGCTTACAAAGGAGGACTTCCAGAACTTCTTCAGAAAGGGGTAAGAATGATAGGTTAGTGTACTCAAAGTGAGGGGGACTATTTTGAGAGGGACTGATGGTAATGTGTCTTTTACTGTAATGCATTTGTAAACATAAACATTCACTGTATATTTTGACCATACCATGTATACTCTGAATTCAGTAGAGAGGTCTGTGTAAGGAAAAGGGCCAAAGATCAAATCTGAAATAATACCAGTATTTATAGGGTACACAGGACAGAGGGGATAATGAAATAAAGTTAGGGTGGTCTAAGACAGGAGGGAAACCAGGGAAGAGTAGCATCTTAGTAGTCTCAAGAAGTAGAGACGAGTAGACGTGGTAATTTGTTACAGATGTGTCAGGCAAGATAAAGATGGAAAAGAGTCCATTATATCTGGCTTCTAAGAGATTACTCGTCACATGGAAGGAAGACTTTTAGTGGAATTATGAGGCTGACAAGGTTGAACTCAGAATTGTTGAATTTCTTGTGATACTAATAACTATGAAGCAGCCAGTATGTATGGAATCTTCTAGGTATTCTATGAAGCCACTAAATCTCAATTTCCTCATCCATAATGTAGACCTACAGTTTCAGAGAAAAGTGTGAAAAAGATTGTGAAATGTTTCTTAAACTATGTGCCACTATACAAGTGGATGGTGTCATTTTGGATTCTGGTGATCATCTTAGCAACATCATAACATGAAATGTGCTAAAGATAATGGCACTGAGATAATGGTCCTAAAAACATCCCCATAGGCTCCTCCACAGTACTGGTTTTTCACCCCAAGATGTGTTCTCTAACCTTGTTAACACAGAAACACAATCTGCTGTGTGCTTTCACACTGACGCAAGCTGAGCTGCTGGGGAAGCCAACGGATCTGGGAGGTTTTGTAATGCCCAGCTTTGTTTTCACCATTGAATGGTGAGCAGAATTCCGGTTCCAGTCAAGTGAGGTGCCAGAATGTTTTCTTGTTTGTCTAAGTAGATGCCAACACTTAAATATACATTATGTTCCTTCCCAGAACCTGGCTGCAAAGCACCCCCTCCCAAACATAACCCCGAGATGCTTGGCACATGGACAAAACCAGCTGACATTTCAATTGTCCTTTACTTTTATAGTAAGGATTATAAAGAGCCCCAGGGCTGACATTTCTAGAGCCTCAGTGGGAACAGTTCAGTGACAACTTGTGCGTGGTCATAATGTAATAGGCTTAAGCTTGAATTCCCCCCTTTCCTCAGGCATCCCTATGAAGTGTATTTGTTTAATGTCTATAAAATGCCAGGCTCTATGCCAGGGATAAGATTTGCAAAGATAAATGACATTGAGTTGCCCTTGAAGACCTTAGAATTTAGTGAAAAAAGAAAACAATGTAGCATTTAATTACAATATGGTGAGGTAAGAACTTCAATAAATGTATGATCAAAGCTCTATCAGAACTGGAAAATGAACATCCAGCATGCCAGTTGAGCCAAAAGGTTGATAGTTGAAATGTCAGAGGTTTGACTGCTTCTAACTCTGAAAACAACCATCTTAGCTGTTAGTACACAGGAGAAGTACAATAGGTGCTGAATAAATGACCGAAGGTACCACTAAACAGGCCTGTAGATCACAGCTTCCCCAGCCACCCTCGCGCTACATTTCCAGCAGGGCAGCTCACTCCTAAGTGATTACCTTTGGAAAATAGACTATACATTCTGTCATCATCAAAGATGAACATTACTGGGCCAGAGATTTAGCTTAGTGGTTCCAGCGCCTGCCTAGCAAGTGCAAGGTCCTAGTTCAATCCTTGGTAACCACATACAACAATACTAGGTGTGGTGACTCACGCCCACCAGCAATCAGTACCATATTCCACTGTGCCAGGCATGTTGGCTCACTCCTGTAATCTCTGCACTCTGGAGGCAGAGGCAGGAGGATTGCTGTGAGTTTGAGGCACTCCTTGGCTACATAGGGAGCTCAAATCCAGCCTGAACTACAAAGCAAGACCCTGTCTCAAAAAAAAAAAAAAAAGAAAAGAAATAAAAAAGAAAGATGAACATTACTTAATTCCAAAGAATGATGTGGCGAAGCCTTTTATAGGAGTTGTTTTAGCCAAAAGCTCAATAAAATGACGGTCTGGGTACAGCACTGTGGTCACAGTCATTTTATCAAATCTAGCGGATGTCAACACAGAAACAGAAATCACCAGCAATCTTTTTGGAGCCATCCATGTCTCCATGGGAGATTATGAAAGATTGTTGCTCAGAAGACAGTCTTAATGCTGAAATAGGTAACTGAGGCAGAATAAGCCCTCATCTCTCTGAGGGCTGCTCATCTCACTGTGAAATGCCGGGTCATCTTTCTGCACCTAAATATCTTTCATATAGAATGAACTAGGACTTATTTTCTGAATCACAAAAAAAAATCCATTAAAATAAATCTTTGAATTCTTATTCTTTTTTTTTTTTTGAGACAGGGTCTCGCTTTGTAGTTCAGGCTGGCCCTAAGCTCACTATGGAGCCCAGGCAAGCTGCTGCGAACTCAGCAATCCTCCTGTCTCTGCCTCCTGAGTGCTGGGATTATAGGCGTGAGCCACCACGCCTGGCATTGTGGTATGCAGTGTTGATTGTTGGTGGGCGTGAGTCTCCACGCCCAGCATTATATGTGGTTTCTGGGGATCGAACTCAGGACCTTGAGCTTGCGAGGCAGGCGCTGGAACCACTGAGCTAACCCTCCGGCTCTTAGAGTATTCTTAAAGTTGGATATCCTTGGGGAGAAGCAGCAGCAGAATTTCTGACAGCACATTTCCTATTTCCTTTCTGGTTGATGTTGCTAACTAACCCTTTTAACTTGTGAAGACAGACAATTCAGGTAGGACAGGGAAGGAAGCAAAAGAGGAGTCAGTACTCTTACTTAGAATATTTTGCTTTGTCAGATATCTTCTCTCCTTATGGGTGAAATGCTAAGAATCAGCATACTCTAAATACTCCAGTGAGACTCATTCAGTATTTACTGGAATCTTATTGTGAACAGTGTGACTCAGCTTTATTCAGAGTGTTGCTCAAGGCAAGGACTGGGGTGGTTCTTGCTTATATGAATGCGGGCCTTGGTAAGGGACCAGCCGTGCAATGAGATGTCAGTTAGCCTTCTGATTTAATCAAAGGGCTTGAGTGGGGGGCTTGCTCTGTAGAACAGGAGCCCTTTTGGGATCTTCCAGTGCCTGGCCCACAGGAAGGGTGGCCTGATGTTGCCTTTGTTCAGGCACCTGGCTTCTAGTGCACCTGAATGACTAGGGTAAAGTTCTTGATGCTAACTGTTCTCTTCTTGAAGTTCCCAAACACCACCATCCTTGAGGGGCTCCCAGGGAAGTAGTTAGAACCATCGGACTAAGCATGTCACGAGGGAGGACTGTGTTGCTGGAACTACTCATTCTGGGAGATTTACAATTAGACTTTTGTCTCAGGGAGATAATCAGCGTTAAATAAATAAATAATAGAAGAAGGGAAAAGCCTACAAAACGTAATGCTGGGAATTCAGTATCACGCCTACCTCAAACGAGTGAGAAATGTGACCCTGTCAGCACTGGTGACTCCCTGAGGAGGTTCAAGTCTCTTTCATCTTCACTGTAGGCCACATCCCCTACCTCTTGCCTGGAAGTGGCCAGTGGTTCCTAATTATCCCTTGTGTCCCTTTGGTTCTCTTGCCCCCCCAGTTCCCTCTATACCCACTCTGCATCTGTGTACCAGCATGTAATCCCAGGTCTTCCTGCAGCCTGCTTAACCCCCTTCTCCTCTCTGCCCTATTTTTGCTTTTGACTTCCCAGGTCACCTCCGATCATATCCTCCCTCAGTCACAAGGGGAAGTTTATGAAGCTGTGCTTCTCTGTGCAAGTCTTGTGTCCTCCTTGGTCCTTTATTTGCCCACTTCCACACAGGGCAGAAACATCTCTGACCACCTCTCCTTTTCCATGCCAAAGGGAAGCGGTAGGTAACTACAGTGTTGTGTATTTTGGAAGGTTATTAGATCTTGGTTTCCATTTCAAAAACAAGGGAAAACCCCCCCAAACACATTCAGGAACTGTCCCCAAGCCCAGTATCTTTGTCCATCCTGTTTCCAAGCCTTTGGGGATCCTTTCTCCAGTCTTGGGTTGTGACTTTTACCGTGCCTTTTCTCCTCTCTATGACATCTCAAAACTAATTAAAAATTATTTTTTTCTTAGAGGAAGTTCTCTCTCTTGGGATAAGTTTGATAAGTTTGGAGTTCACTTTGTAACTTCTCCATTTAATTTCCTCTCTTTTCAAGAGCAATCTAAGTTCAGCATTCTGTCTTTCCCTTCTGCTCCATGTTTTCTATATCCCTTTCTCTTTGTTTCCTTTCTCCTGCTCCCTCTTTCTCTCTCTCTGTCCCTCCTCAATTGTCATCCATCTCCAGCCCATTTGGACCAACTCACCTAAACAAGGTTTTACTCCTGCCGGAGACATCACCAGTATGATGTTCATATGGCCACATAGCTCAGATATATGTAAAATGGGGCAAGACAATCACCACCTGCCTTAGGAAGCTGCCAGTTATCATTCCTTAACATATTTCATATGAAGCCATATTTATATTTTATCATATAATATATAGCAAAAGACAGAGAAACACTTAGGATAATGAAGATAGAGAATAGATAGCTAGATTTTTTAGAAGGTCATTGGAGACCTTTGCAAAATTAAGGTGCTTTCAAATATATTGTAATTCCAACTAGGATTTTAAAATTATGCTCCATGGCCCAAATCTGTCCTGTTGCCTGTTTTTTTATATGGCCTCTGAGTGGAGAATAATTTTTTCATTTTTAAAAACTAAAAAAAAAACATAGAAGGCATTTCATAATGTGTGAAAAATCTAAAAATTCAAATTTCAGTGCCTGTTAATTGTTTTCCTGGAATTTACCCAAGCTCATTTGTTTCCCTATAGTCTATGGCTGTTTTCACTACAGTACCAGAGTTAAACAGTTGTGACAGAGACTGTCTGGCCTATAAAAGCTGAAATGTTTACTATCTAACTACAGTGCATAAAATGGTAGCCTCCAAAGGCTATGTCTGTACTCTCGTACTTGGACCGTGTGAATGCTGCCTTATTTGGAGAAAGGGGGTTTGCACATGTAATTAAAGATCTTGTGAGATCGTTCTGGACCATCAGAGTTGGGCCCTAAATCCAACTACAAGTGTTATAAGACATAGAAGGAAAAGAAAGACCTAAGGGAGAAGACCATATGACAATAGAGTCAGTGATTAGAATCATGAAGTCACAGCCAAGAAAAACCTGAAACCACAGGAAACTAAAAGGCAAGTAAAGAATCTTCAGAGAGAAGGTAGAATCTTCAGAGAGAAGGTAGCCCTGAAAACATCTTGCTTTTTGGGCTTTTGGCTTCCAGAACTGTGAGAAAATAATTTTTCATTGTTTCAAGGCCTATAGTTTGTGATAACTTGTTATGGCAACCCTGGAATGTGAAAATACTGGGCTTTTCTAGAAGGTTCACCAACCTCTTTCCCAATCTAACTTTTAACATTGTATTTTGGAAGGCTAATTAAAAATTAGTTTTTTTTCTTAGAGGCCCTAAAGATGTAGTTACATGGAAAAATATATTGCATTTCTATTATGATGAATAAGAAAATGAGAAAGCCTATTGTGCATTATGAAGTAACACCCTTTGGTCTCATTGTGTGAGTGGGAGCAAGGGCCAGAGGGTTGTCACATTTCTCCATAGGACTTAGGTCTCCAGGGCATTCCAGCTGTTGACCTAGGTCAGTAGTCCAAAATAAAGGCTAGAGATTATGTCCTTAGCTTTTGTTAGGGTTTCAGTAGTGGTGGGATTGGTCTTGAGGGATTTTGATGAGGAGAGTGAAGAAGAAAAGATGTTCTCTCAGAGCAAATCGGTAACCAAATCTTGGAGGAAGTAATTCCTCTAAAGTGAATATCTCTGAGACCTTCAGGTGGATGAAGCCTTGGCTAGCTATGGGTAAAACATTATTCCAGGTAACCACATAAGCACTATGATTTCAATCAGACCAACTGGACATTGGGAGGTTCCCAAGGCTTGTTAATTATTTGTTTTTTGCCCTTTTCCTGGGCACAATTTGCATATCATGTATTACCAGGACCTGACTTAATAAGAGGATTTCTATTAAAAGCAACAATAAGACTGATATTTCTAAGATAAAAATATATACTTAATTAGCTAAACAGCAAACATGGAAATGGTCTCAAGTGGGAGAGGATCTGTATCCCAAGCCTCAGATGAAGTTCTAACTTAAGAATCTGTTAGGTTTTATTAGCAGGCTTAAAAATTGTATTCATCAGCTTTGGGTGACTGCCATACATTTTCATCAATTAATTTTTGTTGAAATCCTGTGGAGTATGTGGTGTAGCATAGGGAGACAGCTGAATGTTTGTAGTATAATCTGATTTGGCAGCTGTAGCCTGGAAGCTGAGTATCTCTCAAATCAACATGCTAGGACAACAGAGGAAACATAGATAATGAGGGCCAAGTCTATGGTCACATGAGATGCTTTCTATGTGGCAATCAGGTTAGAGTTGAGCTTCTGTGGTGACCTTAGATATTCCATCTTCTTTCTTGCCTCTGCCACTGTGCTTTGCAGCTCCTGCCAAGATATCTCAGTCTCTGAGCATCTGTTTTATCATCTACATAAAGATCTAGTAATTATGTCAGACTCAGGAGGTTGTCCTAAGCCCCTGCAATATATTACTTCATTTAATTCTTACAATAACTATTAACTGATAAAATGTATTTTGGGCTTTTATTTTTCTAGGGCATAAGCAGCTAATTTTGTAAGAAGGACCAAGGAATAGGAAATAATTACTTCTAGCCTAGTTTGTGTATGAACTGTAAACCTGTAAGACTTCACAGGAAGCAGAAATAAGCTAAGTATATATATATATATATATATATATATATATATATATATATTTTTTTTTTTTTTTTTTTTTTTTTTTTTTTTTTTTTTTTTTTTTTTTTGAGACAGGGTCTCGCTTTGTAGTTTAGGATGGCTCTGAGCTCACTATGTAGCCCAGGCAAGCCTGGAACTCAGCAATCCTCCTGTCTCTGCCTCCTGAGTGCTGGGATTACAGGCATGAGCCACCACGCCTGGCACTGTGGTATGTGGTATTGATTGTTGGTGGGCGCGAGTCTCCATGCCCCACATTGTATGTGGTTACCGGGGATTGAACTCAGGACCTTGCACTTGCGAGGCAGGCGCCGGAACCACTGAGCTAACCCTCCGGCCCCAAGCTAAGTATATTTATTATCACAAGGAACATTAATGGTCAAAAAACTTTTTCTACTAAAATGTTACTAAAAGAAAATAAGATCAGGAGTGTTGAAATAACTATGTAAACTCCTTGAAAATGACTATTACTCAGGAAAACACATAGATGAGAAGATGAATGACCTGCATGCAACTATGGCTTGTGGAATTGAAAAATATCTCATTAGCAATAGAGAAAGACATGGGCAAATGGATGAATCTGGTAATTATTAATACAGAGTGAATATGGGGTGAGTTTTCAGTTTTGACAAACTGAGACTTTAAGAAGTAGAGACTATTCAAAGGTGGGGGAACTGGAAAGGAAAGGCTGGAAATATCTTCACTAATATCACTCAGGAGCATATTGGAAATCTATTTGCAAAATCTAAGTGCATTTTGGAATACAGTGTTATTGCTTTGCTACATCTACAAAGTCCTAAGTCTACGTGATCAGATTTGTGAAAGTCAAAGCCTCCCTAAAGAAATGTAGACTTCCATGACTCCATCTCAGCATTTCTTGAAGAAAAATGAGAATCCTAAAACCAGGTGGCAGAGGAACACTCTACATTACAGCCGAACAACTTCAGTGATCAACAGTTTGGGATCACCAAAGGAGACCAAAAGAGAGCCAGTGTCTTCATATGAAATTCCACAGTATTTATTCTATTTTAGGAAAGAAAACCTTGGGACTAGAGCAGTGATATATGCTAATAGAAACTGAGATGCTCCAGCAGGATGTGAAAAAAAAAATGTGTTGACGGAATAGGTTTATTTGAAGTTGTTTTATCTTAGATAAATTTAATTATATTTCATCACTTTCTTGGTAATGGATACATTTCCCTGTAATTGAAAGTCAACATGGTTATACTTTTAATTTTTTTGTGCACTATTTATGTCTGACAGACAATTAAATTGCTGACTTTTTTGCTTAAAATTGTATTGAGTGTTAATTATATGTTGCCATTTCATTTACAGATATATGACTCAGAAAAATTTTGTTGGTGTTTCAAGGTTGTTAAAATTCCATGCTGGTGTTCCATTTGCAGTCTGAATAAAAGCATTATGCATTTATCACTTGTAGAAGGAACTACTGGTGCCTTTATATATCCAGTTATTTTCTCTATCCTGATCCCATGAGAGATGACACTTCCCAATCTCTTTGCAACTAATCTTGGCTGTGTGAATAAGTCTAGCCCTGAAAATGTGAGTGGAAGTGATGCGTGCCACTTGCAAGCTAAGAGAGTTAAGCACTGATATGTCACCCCACATCCCTTACCCAGATGTGGCAACCTCAGAAGTCATGGCCTAAAGGTGCAACGGTATAAGACAGAGGGAAATTTGGTCTCAGATAGAGGAAAGAGCGTTTTCTGACTCATGTCCGACTTCAGAAAACAAATCAGTGAACTGCTGAGGTGGCCAACTGAAAAGTCAGGGTTTGCCAGTAGCAACTGTTATTGATCATTTATTCTAACATAAATTTTGTCATGCTCTCCTTTTAGTTCAAGTTCTTCAGGCCCTATCTATATTTATTTTCCCTAAATGAATATGGATCAGTTCATAGCAGCTAAAATGTATGAACTTTAGAATAAAGGTGTTTGTGTAAGACTTCACAACAGCTTTAGCATTCTGTGGGCACATGGTCTATGAAATATATCTACTGTGGTAAGGCAAAGGCAAGTGTTGCCAGACCTGCAATTATTATTAAAATTAAAGTTTTAGCAGATAAATGGGAAAAAATCTTGAGATAGAAATGTTCATCTCCAAACCTTTTTTTTTTTTTTTTTTTTGAGACAGGGTCTCCCTTTGTAGTTCAGACTGGCCCTAAGCTCACTATATATCCCTGGCAAGTCTCAGATTTAGCAATCCTCCTGCCTCTGCCTCCCGAGTGCTGGGATTATAGGCGTAAGCCACCATGCCCAGCAATCTCTGAACTTTTTAATGGCATTATAGAAACTTTGGGTGTGAGCACATTAAAAATATGACATTGAATTATTTTTACTGGAAGCATTTTATGATTTATTTTGAAGAAAAAGATCTAGTTCAATATAAAAATGTAGATGCTTTAATAGAAAGGAAAAGGGGAAAAGGGATTCACAGTAGCACCCAGAAAAATGAAATATCTAGGAATCAACCTAACAAAGGAAGTGAAAGACCTCTACTCTGAAAACTATAGGACTCTGAAAACTGAGATAGAAAAGGAAACCAGAAAGTGGAAAGATATCCCTTGTTCCTGGGTCGGGAGAACCAACATC
>PVIC010040746.1:0-16531 GCA_004025085.1 Thryonomys swinderianus
AGGGCGATACTCCACTACAAGCCATACGCTGCCCTTTTCTAAAGTTTTATATGCTCTAATTATCAGACTAATTATATCTTTGTTTCCTGACTTGTGGTTTCCAAACATTTATTTTTGAACCTAAACAAAAATCACACGTGTTATGGCCAAGAATAATACATGAATATGTATCTTCAGAAAAAAATATTCTCAAACAATTATATTACAGGTTAACATCCTCTACCCAAAATGGCTATTGAACATCTTTGAACTTTAATTCTTTCAAAATATGTATATAAAACATTAATTATATCATATGAGTTGTCTACAGTATTTATTATTCATATTTATTAACTAAAATCCAATATTAAATGGATAAATATACATTTAACAAAGAAAGTTATCGGAGGCCTTATCTCTTTCTTTCATTCCTTGTTTTCTTTAAATGCTCTTCTGAGAATTTTCCTAGATAATTGTGTTTCCTCCTATTTTCCCATATGATTCAATTTTATTTGACTAAGCAGCAACATTCATTTACCAAAACATGCTACAGAA
The DNA here is from genome assembly GCA_004025085.1 of Thryonomys swinderianus. Classification (NCBI taxonomy): domain Eukaryota; kingdom Metazoa; phylum Chordata; class Mammalia; order Rodentia; family Thryonomyidae; genus Thryonomys; species Thryonomys swinderianus. The sequence continues at coordinate 535 of PVIC010040746.1, forward strand.
ACATAATTTTCTTTTCCATTATCCTTGCTTAGCCATTGGCAATGTTTTAAGTTCTATAGTGTCATTAAATAGAGTACAAGTAACACAAAACTTTTCAAATAAATTCTTTAATAGTTATTAGAGGCCATCATTTCCACAGCAAATCTATGGAACATTATTTTCAATAGCATATCAAATCTATTTATTTTGCTGTTGCAATTTAGTTTTGCAATGCGATTTCTGCTTTATCATCCTTGTTAATCTCCATTCCTCTTTTTGGTTGTTTCATTAGGGTCTGTTTTGTTAATGTTTCTTACAACTCAATTTCTAAAACTTTAACTTTCAGGAATGAATGACTCAATGACTTTTAAAATGTGAGTCAAACACAGATCGTAGGATTAGAATTCTCAATATGAAAACGGTGAGATAGCTCTATGTCTCAGTGAATGATTGCTCATATCCACTATGAGGTTCAAGGCATGTAAAATATCGTCAAAACTTGTCATTTCTCTGATCTTTTGCAAAATGAACAACCCGCATCCATGCCAGTGGCTCTTTTCATTAGCCTCTCAGCAATCTGAGAATAATCACTCTTTCTTGCTTTGTATGTTATATTTACAACAGACAAAAGCTGGTATTTTACAGTCTATCAGTTCTACTTCTCTAACAACTCTGAAGAGCTTAAGAAATCATTTTCCATATTTCATCTTCAATTGTGTTTCTAAATATCATTCTTTTTATCATAAGTAAGACAAAGTGAATAATTATGTAAGTGTATAGTCATAAAATAAAGCTGTATCATTTTTCTAAAACTATATAACATTCAATATATGTATCACTACACCAGGAGTTTAATTACATACTTTTAAACAGATATTGATATTTTTTTCTGAGAATATGTAGAAAATCAGTACTGTAATATACACATTCACTTGATCCTTTTTATGGTAACAATGTCTTAAAATCAGTTGTGTTGAATGGGCATGCAAACCCACATTTCTGAAAGACGAACAGAAGTGAAAATTCTGTTTTGATGCCATTAATTTATCTTGATGGTGTTAATATTCCCAAACCTGTTTCACTGATAGTATTTAGCCACATTTTGACTGCCAGGTCATTGTAATAGTCCTTTACTTACATTCTTTCTTTCACATGTGATGTGTCGAACTGAAATAAGGGTGGCCTAAATGTCCCACTGTAGCTAGGTGATAAAAGTATACACATACAGTAAACTGTAACTAAACTTTATATGTAAACAAATTGTGACTTTACCAAAATGTATACACCTATAACCAAGCCACTGGGTCTCAGCCAATTACAGCTAAGGAACATCTAGACAATCAGAATCTGAAAACAGTGAAAACATTAATGTAGAGGAATAAAAAGAACTGCATCCAATCAGATCGTTTCTATACATTATTTCCTTTCTTGTGATTATATAGTTTATACACATGGAGGGTGAGATATGCTGAAGCACCCTGGAACAGCCCACATCTAGAAAATTTTTGTAGCTCAAAGTTATGTTCATTCCAACATATCTGTTTTCCTTTTAAAATGTCAATTTTAAATGTCCAGCACCTTTTGCTCAACCAGATTGCTTTCATGCTATCATTCAACAGAAAGAATATTTAAATGTATAATACAAAAGTCATGTGTGAGACTCAAATTTCATTGGTATTTTAAACACAAGGATTCGTTAGTACATTCTGAACAAGATTTTTATGTTTATGATATGTGAAACAAAATAAGTATGAAAATATGTCTCTGTGCTCCATTTCTTAGCAAAATGGGTACAAATCCTTTGAACATTATGAATTAAAGTTAACAAACTGTCACAAGTGACAGATTTGAAAAGATTTTTGAAAGTAAAATTTTAAAAAGATAAATATATAATAGGTAGCCAGGTTATGAAAAATACAATAATTGATTTAAGGAAATATAAGATCAACAAAACTAATAATTTCATATTAAAGAAGGAATTTTGAACATAGTGCCAGTCCTCAGTATATTTGAAAATTTAATGGAAACTTCACCAAATAACCCTTGGGTAAGTAAAAATACCTCAAAGAAAATAATTAGGTTTTAGATAATGGACTTTGATTGTATTATATATAAATCATGACCCTGGAAGGTTTATGGCCTGCTGAGGTCATCATGGCCTGAGCCACAATTAATTATTTTAGAAGGTTATGACACACATATCTACATATATATTTACATCCAGTAAGCTTGAATAAAGGAAAACAATAAATATATGATTATATTAGGGTTACCATTGGAAGGTATGTACACTGTTGATTTAATAAAACATTTTGTGCCATACATTTAAGATACAATTTAGAAAATTTTGAAGAAAAATAAACACTCCTAAGTAATATTAACAGGAAATAAAGTCTAAAAAGACTATCAAAGAGTGAATATTGGCAAATAATTAAATGACAAGAAGTTTTCATTACTTCACTTTAAACTATATTACCTGAGGGGTTTTCACAAATGCTTTTAATCAGACGGAAGAATTTCTTTTGTCTTACCATTGCCTCCAGTCTTTCACATGACGAAGAGCTGCCGTGTTTATCAAATACCTTTTCTAACTATAACAGGATTATCATGAAGATTTCCCCTTTGCTCATTTTGCCTGCTTTATTAATTTAAAATACCTTTTGATATTAAGCTAAGCTATCTCATTGATAAGACACGTGATCTTTTCCTACATTTCTGGAAGTTTTCTAGAATACACCTGGTACTTCCTATTCACGTTATAAGCAGTACCGGTCTGCAGAATAAGACATGCATATATTTTTACACAGTAGGAAGCATATTCTGACTCTTCATGTTTTCTGTGGAAAATTCAGTTCCAGAAGAATGACATAAGTTGTTCTAGGGACTAAACAAGAAAAAGTGGCCCAAATTTCAGGACCAATCATTTTAAATATTGAAAATTTGTCTTGGGCACATTATGAATGGAGAAATATGTCTTCCAGAAAGTCTAAATCTAGTCAGGAACCGCGCATGCCCCTCATGAGACACACTCTTTTCTCTGTACAGTTATAGGCAATGTTTTGAACTGGAAGTTTGAATCTTCTCAAAAGACCTGTTGAAGTTGTATCACTCAAAGAAGGAAGGGCCTTTGGGAGGTGGTTAGATCATGAGGTAGAACAACCATGTTGAATTAGTCTCTTTATAAGGAGTGTCCTCCTGCCTTCTTCCCTCAGTCTCTCTTTGACTCTCTGTCTCTAACTTCCTCTGTATCTGTGAATCTCTGTCTCTATTATTCACTCTCTCTAGCTCCATCTCTGTCTGTCTGTCTGTCTCTCTTTTTCTTTCTCCACTGTATTTACCATTTGCTGCTTGAAGATACAGTAAGGAAAAAAACTACCTGGAGGCCGGAAAGGGAGCATTTCATCAGGAAGCACACAACTCACAGACTTCCCCTGAGATTTCCTCTCAGTGGGATTTTGAGAAACGAGTCTGCTGTGGTAATTCTGCTAATGCAATTCAAGTAGCCAAGATAGACAATTTGAATATAGCATCATAAAAAAACTATCTATTACTTTATTTTAAATCAGTCAGAAACATTGATCACATTCTGTCTTCTTTTAGGTTTGAGTTTGCATTATCATTCTTACTGGACTGTTAAGGAATCTGGTGTTAAAGAAGTACCGGTCCTCTCACTGCAGTCTCTGAATGATGTTTTTAGCACATTAGCACTTGGTGAAATTCGTTGTGTTTCACTAGAAAGAATAATTGAATATCATTACAAACTGTTCAAATAGACATAATAGTAAAATTGGATTTAAATTCATTTCCATCTGTTTTCTTCTTTTACAGTCAGTTAAAATTTTTAAATAGTTTTAAATGGCTCATTTCAATTAAAGATACCAAAGTGATATTATAGTGAATATAATTTTTGAAAAAAAGATCTGGGGAAGAGATGATTGATACTCCGTTTTAGCCAGAAAAAATGTACATGAGCCAGACATGGTGGCTCATGCCTGTAATCCCAGTACTCGGGAAGCAAAGGCAGGAGGTTTGCTGAGTTCGAGGCTTTTCTGAGCTACATAGTGAGCTCAGGGCCAGCCTGAACTACAAAACAAGACCCTGTCAAAGAAAAAAACTGTACACAAATTAAAATCTAATTTATTGATCATACATTAATTATTATAAATAAGCTGTTACATTGTCACACAGTAATCTTGACCTGTATGCCATCTAGGTAATGGGATAGATTTTGCTATTGAACACAAGGTGTAATTTACTTGGTTTCTGATTGAGACCATCTCTCTCAGGCTATACCTTGGGGTCTTCATGGTAGGATGGTTAATTCTGAAGTTTTGATAGTTGAATACTTTTGTAAGATTGTGAATGCTTGTCCTTCTCTCGGATATTAATGATAAGATATTTCTTCTCTCGTTCTAATTTAAAACTAGTGTAAAGTTAGTATAATTAGAAATCTGAACATAAGAATATGGAATAAATATCCACTCTAAACTAAAGTTGAAACCACAGGGCTAGTCTCTCAGACTTATGACATATGAATCTCTTACTTATTTTTCTTAGTATGAACCATGTGATTTTGGCAATGAAAAATTTAGATGTAAAAGTTACTGATTATTAATTATGGAATAATAGGTCCATTGTCTTCATTTATATGTGAAAATTTATTCTTTGAACTGTGTTCTATATTTAACTGTTTTCTATATTTAACTAGCTAAATATTTATATCACTAACATAATTCCCCAACAGGTACCAGAAACCTAGTATGCTCAACAGTATTCTATATTTGATTTTTATTTTGTTTTGGTTTTGTGTGTAATGGTGTCCTGTAGTGGTTTTAATTTGCCTTCCTCAATGACTATTGACAATGGTAATATTTTCAAGTATTTATATATGGTTTGTGTATCTTCTTTTGTAAAATAGGCTGTTCAAATCTTTTGCCCATTTTTAATTGATTTTTTTTTCTTAGTGTTACTGAATTGCAAGAGTTCTTCATGAGCTCTGGATAAAAGGCATACATCAAATGCATATTTTATGGCTATATTTCCCTACTCTGTAGCTTGTCTGCATTTTCTGAGCATATCTTTTATTTTATTTTGTTTTGCAACTGATTGTACTGGCACATTTCATATACACAGCATGATCATAGTCGGCATCCAGCATTTGAACCAGTGCATGACACAAGTTACTTCTCTTTTTTCACATTTCCTGCCCATTCCCCATACCCTGTCCACATAAGCTTTGTTTCCTTTTTTTACCATCACATTTTTATTTATTTTTATTTTAATTGACTTTATTAGTACTTTTCCTATATATATCATGATCACATTCAATAGCAAGAATTATACTTGTTCATGATACATCTTGTTTATCATTTTTTTCCATTCAGAAAAATAATATTCTATACCAGTTCCAAAATTCCAAAGTTGCATGCATTTTATTTATTTTTTTAATTGAATTCTTTATTGGTACATTTTATATACATCTCACAATCACACATAACATTGGGGAATTTGTACCAGCATATGACACAAGTTAATTCTCATTTTTACCCACATCCTTACCCACCCACACCTCCCCACCCCCTATATACATTCTCTTTTATTTTCTGTCAAAATCATATTTATTCCTTCCTCTCATTACATTCCCACACCAAATTTCCTTTGGAAATTTCCCATTCTACAAAAACTGTCATACCTTTTAGAGCTCATTTGCATCTACAGGTGCTCATATCAAAGAGAAGATCTGGTATTTGCCTATCTGTGATCTATTTATTTCATTTATTAGTGTGTCCTCCAGGTGTATCCATTTTGTATGCATTTTATTTTGCAAAAAGATAGTAGTATTGAAAAGTAAGAGAAATTCTAATCTATTATTTATTCTAAGCAACTAAGAATAAAGTACTGTAATTCCACTTCCAAAATTCTTCAAATCTACAAATAAATTTTATTTCATTCTACTAAAGTACAGACTTATTTTTATTTACCTTTTATATTTCTGGTCGTTACAGTAATAACTTTACTTTTGATCTCATATTCTTCATGTTTTATCTTCTATTATCAGGCATTTAAAGATGTGCCCAAAGAAGCCAAGATATTTTTCAAAGCGTCTTCCTAAGCTGCAAATATAAACTTTTGAAATTTCTCACATTCTCTATAACCCCGATTTTTTCAGTTTAAAATATAATGAAAATGTAGTCTTTAGAATTTATCTAATTTAGTAATTCAATCTAAGAAAAATACAGGACAACAAAACAAGATCAGAGTATGGTTTTGGAACAAAAATTTTAGTCTGATGATCTTATTGGCTAGTCAAAAACCATACAATATCCACACAAACTTTTATTTTTCTTCTAGAAATATAGCCTATTAAACATTTACCTATAAATATTATAACACCTCTTTCTCCATACATATCTTTGAGTAATCTCTTTCCAGTTTGACTCTGAACTTGACACGGGCCTCCTTTCCGCAGTGAGGGGAAATGAACACAAGTCAGGCAGAGAATATAAAGTGGTTGTACATCGGACCATGTCCTCCCTTGCCGATGAAATCTTTTCCAACCACATGAACCCGACCAGGCAGACACACCGAATAATGCAACAACCTTGGGAGGGTTTCGAGACACCCCAGTTACCCAGCCTGACAGGGATGGATCCAGAGCAAGAGTTGGATGATTCACCCATCCTGGAGTACTCTGCCTTCTTTAGGCACCACAGGCTAGAAGACTGCCTGAGTTCCTTGGTCTCATCCTTAACACTAAAATATACAAATATGGCCACATTCAGTTCACGCTAACACTGATATTGAAATACAAAACACTTTTAAACACACTACATTTGAGTTGGTGTTAGTTATGTTAGGGATATACAAATGTGGAAACTAAAAATAGAACCCAATTGAAAGGATGGGGTTACACATATAAATGATAAATGCATCTGTTACTCAATTACAATTAAGTGTTACAACTAAGTAATCTTTTTTCCTATCACAGCACTGTTTATCGCAAGACTAATAAGTTGAGTCTCTCTCTAAAAGGTGTATCACGTGTGCGCGCATGCACCTCTGTGTGTGAGTGTGTGAAGGCCAGTGTCAGGGAGGGATAGAGGAATTAATTCTTTCCTATATATAGAGAGAGATTCCCCTGTTTTATTTTTGTGAAATCTTATGTTATTTGTTTATCCCTTAGACTTGCATCTCTCTTGTCATTATGAAAAGCCATACAAAGCAGTACTCTTCATTGATAACAAATTTTGTCATTTTCACACTGTAGATGGAACAAGAGATCAATATTTTAAATGAAATAGAACAGTCACAGAAAAATGACGTATCATCTCACTATACCCGAGACTTGAAAAGCTGATATTTATGGAATTTGAAATAATGGCTACCAGAGGTGAGGGCAGAAAGTAACCGAAGAAATGTGGAAAAGTTGTTCAACGTGTGGTTTATGGGTCACCTTTCCGTCTCAGGAGGACAACGCTCACCACGTGTAACTTAAAGGAGTGAAGGTTTATTTGGGCCCGTGGTTGGGGTGTCCGAAGTCCACCCGCTGGAAGGTGGAAAGACCGGGTGGGAGGCCCAGGGAGGACAGCGGGGGGCGCCCCGGCAGCTGGGAAGATTAGAGGAGTAAGGCGGATGCCGGGGGGGGGGAGACTACCCCAAAGCCTCCACCCAGGGCCGCATGCCCCCTAGGCGGTTCCTCTCCTGTCACCAGGAAGGCTGAGTCCGGGGTGAGGAGCGCTCCAGGGGCCCAGTCCCTGCCCAGGGCTTGGCCTCGAGTGCGCGAGGCTCTGCGGCCCCTTCAGCTGAGGACAGGGACAGGTGAGAGCGAGCGGTTGGCTCTGCTGCTGCGCATCGCAGTGACTGTGGACGCCGGTGTGTTGTGATGTTTATAAATGTGGAAGGAAGGGTTTTTAAAACGTCTCACAGCATAATGCTACTTGAGGAAATAAATGCATGCTACAAACATCCTAACACATCCAAAATATATGCATGCAACATTATCCTATTAGTATGTGTAATTTTTATTTTTTACGTAAAAGTTAAAATCAATACATTTAAGAAGTATTAATTTTTAAACAACAATGTACTGTTTTAATCACTGAAATTATCTTTTAAGTACATTTATTACTCTTGTGTAGCACCATTAACTTTATATTTTAATCCGTTAAAATGATGCAGCTAGAAAATTTGCATAAAAGTTTCCTTTTGCTTTTGTTTTTACCTGTTGCATAAATAAATGTTTTAAAGTGTATTTCCACACACAGACATTATGTTAACCAATTAGTCCAATTTTGGCTCCTCTCTTAGCTCTTATAATGACATGTGGATGCTATGCATAATTGTGCCAACTTCAGTAGTGTGAGAGCATTAGCAAAGTGCACTTCTGCGTGTATCTCCGTGGCTCGTGGAAGAATCGCCGCAGGTGCTGTGTCCGGCTCTTTCCCATTTTCCCATCAAAGTCAGCGGCTTTGCTCAGTTCACCTTCTGCCATGATGCTGCTGCCTCGGAGACAGCCAGCTCCGGACTGCACCCTCTAAAGCCCTATGTGGGCCAACTTAAATTTCTCCTTCAAGTTGTGGGTACTGGATATGAAGTTTTTCATCAGCAAGAAAACTCATTAATACACCAGAGTTTTGGTCCACGCTTCTGTGTATTCTTCATTTGTATAGATGCACTGTAAGTGAAATTAAAGGCAGATAGTTTTAGGAATACCAAATTCTCACTCAGCCTAATTTCTTACTTATATATTTCTATCTTAAATATAGAACCCCAGCAAAGGTGAATGACAAAACAGATTGTGATGTCTTGTCAATAATCTACAAGATGCATACAGTACATTAGATTATATAGCTTAGGATAAGTATCCAATAAAATTTTTGAGGGGCAATTCTATATCCTTTTAGAATACATGACAGTCAATAATATATTACCATAAATTAGTTCTTAAGTAATAATAGATATCAAGTGATTGATGTTTTAAATAACATACTTTTAATTTATTAGCACAGTTGGAAACTATTTAGAAAAACTTAAAATACATATACTATCTGATATTAAAATATGTAGTTTATGTGTGAATCTGGTTATACTTTTATATATAAAATTTCACTATCAAATGTGCTACAAATTTAATTTAAAATCAATTTAAAGAGGTGAGATAGGATTATATGTCCCTTAATACTTTTTAGTGCTTAAGAAGGCAAAAAACAATTTTATTTGTTTTGAAATTCCTCTAGCATTTTTATCAGCTTCACTTGCTTTCCTGGGCTACATGGTGAGCTCAGGGCCAGCCTGAACTACAAAGTGAGACACTGTCTCAAAAAAAAAAAAAAAAAAGTATGGACTTGACACTTCACAAATAACTATATAGAATAATTACTTTCAAATCCAATACCAGGTTTTTGCTTTAAATTCTGAAAGTATTCAAAGTTAAATAATTTTCTGTCACTATGACAATTAATTCAGCAAATTATTTTAAAATAGTTTTTAAAAACAGTCCCCAGTAGCCTGATTTAAATTTTAATAAAGACTGTCACGGTATATAATTCCAATTAGCATGTTAGTTACACTACAGTTTAGACATGTTATTTAAGCCAAAAGAAGGTGAAAATAAAACTGAAAGGATTGGAAAAATTTACCTTCCTTTAGGCATACATTTTTAATCCATAATATCAGCAAATATGTAAATCATACTAAGGGCTATTGTTGTTGAAATCAATCATCAGAAAATGACTCTAAATTTTATTTTATCTCTATGTACCTACTGAACCTTAAATATTCAGAAAAAAACAAGCCAGAAATTATAAAAAAATAAGACATCAAAATTAATGACTAAAATATATCTACCAGGAAACTTTTTCCTACTAACATTATATTTTTTTCAAAGCCTCAAACTCAGCAATCCTCCTGTCTCTGCCTCCCGAGTGCTGGGATTACAGGCGTGAGCCACCATGCCTGGCTAAAATTAATTTTTTACAAATAAGTTTGGAAAGACTTTCTAAAGGCAAATAATATATTGACAAGTGTCTTCCTTGTATACAAGCTACGCACTCTCAATCTTTTACTCATTGTGAGATGTATATCTATCTAACACTATTTATAACTAATTTCCTCTATATCTGTCTATACCTATATACCAATTTATATATATATATGTCTATATCTATATATATCTAAAGCTATATTCTCTCTTATGCTTTGTTAAATCGATATTTTCTATATAATTTTAAATGTTAATTACCATTGCAAAGTTAAGGGGTAATACTGAATAATAAAGATATACAATAATTACATAGAATTCTCTATATGATAAACCTTAAAATGGTTCCTACCCAGTAATAGTTACCTATTTAATTACATTAATAATTCTTAATTTCAGGATCTTTAAATAACATGTAAATAATGTGCTTTACTTTGAAGCCTTTTAAATTAAACATTAAAGAACAATTTTAAAAACCATTATCTTTAAATACCCGTTACTAGTCTTTTAATGTTTTGTTAGGAAATTTCATATATTCAAGCCTATCTTTATAAAATACAAATTGTTTCCCATCTAAAGTGAGGTTTTTTCTGGTCACTAACTTGAAAAACCTAACTAGTTTAATAAGATTTTCAATTACTGTAGTAGGCTCAGTATTTCAATCAACAATCTATACTTTACTCCTTTTATAATCTGTATAAATCCCTTGAGTTTAGTTTGTTTTCATTATGGGTCCAAGTTAACTAATTTCTTGAGGCAGGATGCATGTGTGTGTGTGTGTGTGTGTGTGTGTGTGTGTGTGTGTATGATCTTAACTTTTCATCTAAATTAGCTCCTGCAAATCAGCCAATTTATGACGTAGGTCACTGATGTCATTGTGGGTGACTCACACAGTCAAGAATTTTGGATTCTGAGGCCATCAGTAACATCAGTGACACATACAAACTTGGTATTCCAAGATAGAACAAAGCTTCTAATTAACTGTATTTAATATTTTATTTACTTAAAACAGAATATGATAAAATTTTGCTTTAGTATCAAATTAGTATCTAATTTGCTTTAGTATTAAATTTTGGTAAATACATCTCTTTAATGTTTGAAATTTATTGTGGTGGAGACATCTGATTTCTAAGTGTTTAATACTTTTTAGTGTGGAGTTCATTGTTCACTATTAATACAAACTTAGAGAGTAGGTGCCAAGAAATTACTTATCTTCATTAAAAGATACTGTATGTACATTTACCATCAGCTTTCCATCTCTCCCTTCCACCTGCCACATCATTTACTAAAATTTTTCCTAAATATATATTAATAATTTTCCTAACAAAAATAGTTTATTTCGTTCAGCATAATGTCTCCCAAGTTCATCAGGATTGTGAGATATTCTAACATTTTCTTTGCTTCGGCCAAAATGTCATTCTATTGTAGGTAGGCAATGGACAATTAACCTTGTTTCCATATTTTAAATTGTGGTACATCCAGAGAATAAGCGTCAATCAGAAAAAGTACGAAGTAACCAAATCATTAAAATGTAGGAAGGAAGCTTAAATGCGCAATTAAATGAAAGTGACTCTCTGAGAGGCCGCATAATGATTGACAGTTTCCAAGCATGACTCAGTCTGGAGAAAATAAAAACATGGGGACAATAGGAGAGTTGGGGATTTCCATTAAGACGGAGGCAAGGATGAAAGAGGGCACAGAACACTTTTAGGACAAGAGAAGTGTCTGGTGTGTCGCAATCGTGGATACATATCATTAGTACTTTGTCCAATTAAGGAACTACCAACACCAAGCATAAACCCCAAAGGAAACTATGGACCTTAGGTGGCAATGTTATGTCAGTGAAAGTTCACCAATCAGAACAAGCACACCACTCTGGCACAGGACATTTGTATATTTGTCCCGGGCATCTTCCCATGAGCTCCCTCTTAATTCTGAGTTCCTTACAGCCTCGAGGTGAATAGATTTCTCTTCTTTTTCTTCTGCTCTGACATTTTTGCCCTTGCACGGTTTATATGGATGTGTTTGTCTGAGTGTGTATTTGTGTGTTCCAAAGCTACTCAGTGACACAACATGAACGAACCACAGAATATTACGCTAAGGTGAAATAAATCAGATACAAAGGACCACCTATTATTTTATGAAAAGGGCCCCTGTAATGTCAAGTGTATAGAAATATAGTCCTCTGGGCTGACAGTGAAAATGGGTTAAATGTATATGGTTATTGTGGCTCTTTCTGAAGTGGTGTAATAATTCTAAAATTGAGTTACTGAGTTTCACATGTCAGCAACTTCACTAAAGGTCATGTATTCTGGATTTTATAAACAAGTGAGTTTATGTTATGTAAATTAAGCTTTAATAAGATTATTTTAGAGAAGTAGCAAATAATTTCTAAACTGTCCTTTTTAACGAAGACATTTGGTTAAAAATTTAAAAAGCTAAAATAGTTTCCAAAAATGTCTTAAAAAGGAAACAAAACTTATGTGTATAGGGGGGTGAAGAGGGTGACAGGGAGTCCAGGGGCATGGGGAAAAAAAGTAGGAATCAAGTTATATCATGTACAGGTACAAATTTCCAATGAGGAGTGAGATCATAATGTCTACCTAAAATGTAGCAATAAACTCAATTTATTAAATAAAAATTTCAAAATACCTTAGTACAAAAGGATCCAGAGATCAATAAGTTAAAAATCTCACTTCTTTGAGTCCATCTTCTTATACACAGACTTTGAAAGTAGGGGAAAAAAACCCCACAGAAACATGAAATAGAAAAAGCACCACCAATGACAACAACAACAACAACAATAAACTTTCATGCTAAATTCCAAATCCGTGGTCTACTTAAGGATCCTCTTGTGAAGGTAAAAATTGTGAATAACCAGTAGTTTTTCTGTTTGACTTAAGGCTTTACTAGATTTTCTGTTCTCAGGCTGGTCGTTTACTCACTTCTGTAGGTTTTCTAGACAAGATGCGAGTAAAGTTCTAAAAATGAATTTGCATCTCCACGGATCTGTGTTTTTCTGCCCTTACTGTAAAATAACATTCTCAACAGAGCCCAGTAGTCTCAGAGGAACAAGATCACAGAAAACAAAGTCAAGTTAGCAGGTTGTTCAGCATTTAGACAAGTTTTCAGCCAGTTCATTGCTAGAACTGAGCAGATCCACCTAGCTGAGTCCCTAAGTGTGTTTGAAATACCTGCTTATTTTTTAAGACAACTGATGTAGTATCGTTAATATAAAATTAATTATCATATATTTATATACAGAACCACGTCTTATGTTATACTTGAGAGACTTTAGATAGTAATGTCATTCATCTCTACTGGAGCCTTTATAAATAGCTTGTGATCCCTGTGTTACACTACCATTTAATTAGCTGGAGCCATACATTGGTTTTAGGTACTAGCTCATATTTTAACTTCCTGCTAATTTTTAGATCGTTCATATTTTGACATTTTAAGTGCATAAAGTAATGAATTTTAAATAGAAAAAAGTTATTCAAGCATAAATCTATTCAGCAAAATATTTCTATAACCACAGATATTTTGTTTCATAGGAAAAGTCACTGAAGTATAAATATGACATTATTGAAAATGTAGCTGTGGTGAAACAAAATCAATTTTAAAACATTTATCATAGAGTAATAATAGTCCTGTTTATCCCATTCCCATTATCAATTAATTTGGTCATGTCTGTGTAATTATTACTTCAAATATGATCTTTTTCCACTTCAAGGACTTAACATTTTTCTGCTTATTCATGAACGAAATTAGGCTTTTTTAGTTTCACAGTTAAATTTGTTTTATTTTAGTGAAAATTCTATAATTTATGTTGTGATATAAAACATTTTCTACATTTGCATTTAACTAATAATACTGATATGCACTTCCATTCTGCTTTTCACTTTATGTTAGTGTGTGGAGTCACAATAGTTCCTTACATATTTTCTGTACGCCCCTAAGAATAGTAACAGTGCAAAATAATTTTCACCAATACTCTTTACAATATTTGCTTCTTTAACTACCGAGCTCATTCTTACTCCTCCATGAAAAGTGTCGTGTTTTCCTGTGTCTCTCTCCTGTGCCAGGTCACACACGCTGAATCCAGCTCACTCACCAGTTCGGGTGCTGTCAGGAATACCCCGGTGACCAGATTTCAGCCTCCACGCTCATGACAGCACCAGGTGTAATTAGTGGAACCATGTCCATTTCTCTGAAGAATTCCTTGCTAAGTAGCTACCTTCAAGTGGGAGAGGTTAATTCTCTAGTTAAACTCACACCAGGCAATATAATGATGTCTTGTCCTGTCTTCAGACAAGTCTGGGTTTCTTAAATACCTGCTTATTTACTGCAAAGCCAACCAAAATAACAATTATGAATTTAATGACTCATTCTGCCCCTGATTTTTTGGCATACAGAGATGGAAGAAAAGAATAGGTAGAAAGATATGAGTCGCAGCATGAGATGAGGAGTCCGCTAATAAATTATGAAGAAGGTCTCTGGTGTCATAGACTGAGGCTTGGTTCACAATGGGAGGTAGAATTTCTGTGCTCAGCTTTGCGTGCTGGCTGCCAGTTTGGAAATGATAAAAAAGCACCTATTTTTCACAGTGACATAAAATAACATAAATTTCATAAGTGTTTTTTTTCAAACTAATATCTTTTAATATGAGAATATTCTTTTTTTCCTTTATACACAAGAAATTCCACTAAAAAGACATAGCAAGGCATATCTTTAAGGTAAATTACTGTACAAATTAGAGAAACAGCATATCAGATTGTATTGCTGCTGTGGTAAATGACCACGAGTTTAGATCCTTTGAGCATGAATTTTAAACAACAGAAATTTATGACCTTGTAATTTTGGAGGTTAGAATTCCAGCAAAAGCGTCACTAGCATAAAATCAAAAAGTCAGCAGAAGATTTGCATTCTCTAGATAGAAGATAGAGTCTAGGGAAATCCATTTTCAGACTCTGAGGTCACTTGCCTTGTGGCTGTTGATAGTGTTTCTCTCCTGCCCTCCTTCCCCTCCCCCCTTCTCTTCTTCCTTCTTGTCTTCATCTTCTGCTTCCCCTTCTTCTCTTTCTCCTTATTCGGCGGTCATTTTTCCAGCATAGAACCCAATGATTAACTAGTTACTAACTTTCACTGATTAGCTTTCATAGTTCCTTTGTCCCCTGACTACGCTGGGGCATGGTTCTCTGCTTTGAAGATTCATGGGATTAAACTGATCCCACTTGGTAATCTGTTGACCATGACATTTTGCAGGACTGCTATTTTGCTGCCACAGACAACTAGAAGAAGCACTAGTGTTTTCATTAGGATCATCAAACTGAACTATAGTGCCTTTAAAAATAATGGTTAACTCTTTCCTGATTTTCTGGCTGAGGATATTCTGTAATAAGTCATTATGTTTATCTTGAATATTTCTGAAATTATGCTACTTAAAACAAACAAACAAACAAACAAAAACAACAGATTCTGGGCCTGGAGATTTAGCTCAGTGGTTCGGGCGCCTGCCTGCCTAGCAAGTACAAGGTCCCTGCTTCAATCCCACATGCAACAAAACCAAGTGTGGTGATTTATGCCCACCAGCAATCAGCACCACATACCACAAATGCCGGGCTTGTTGGCTCACACCTCTAATCCCAGCACCCGGGAGGCACAGGCAGGAGGATTTGCATGTATATCAGACAAACTCTGATGGGACTTACACATAGGTAGAAATGAAATTTTAACATCTGGCATTTTCATGAGGTTACCTGCCTAAAAGTTTCTCATTTGGGGTCAAACATGGCCATGTTGGGTGAAAAGAGTCCCATGGTAAATTGATGGTGTTGATAGGAATGTGACAAAGTGTATTCCACAAGGAAGGCTATTGATCCATAAGCAAGAAAGCTTTTGGGAGAGGGTAAGAATTTGAGCAAAGGTGAAATAATGAAATCTACTTTTATGAAAATAGCTGTGTTTGTAGTTGAACTTAAACCATATAGCTGGGTAACATTAGGTATATAACCAACCCTTCATTACTATATTACATCT
>PVIC010040747.1:0-16523 GCA_004025085.1 Thryonomys swinderianus
GCAATGTCTGTTACCCATGTTTTCAGCTTACAATAGGTTTATTGTGACACAATCCCACTGCACATCAAGGAGTATTTCTGTGCTTCCAATCTTCCTACTCATCCTCCTGGGCTCCCTGCACGCACATCAGCAGAGCAGAGAGCATCCCAGCTTCTGCCTTTGCCTACAAATTTCCAAACCAAAGAACCTCAGGCTATGCCCTGCTCAGCAGTCCCAATCCAGGACCACCCGCTGGCTTGTGGAGGACTTCTAAAATAGGCTCTGAGCTGAGAAAAAGAAAAACCACACCCGCATTCTGAAATGTCAGAATATTTTCTTAACGATGGCCATTCATGTATCAAAAAACGGTTCCACTCACATATATTTTTGCTTCTGTTCACATATGCAAAAAACAAGAGCATTAATTAACATATGGCTTGATGTAAAAAACATAAATAGAATTCATAACAAAAGTTTAACCTTTAAAGAGTTTGCATTTAAAAGCTCTGAGAAAGCAAGTGATTATTTTATTGATGCACTTTCTCTACTGACTCTCAAAACCTGCAGGTGTTAAATTAGCTGTACAAGAATTTCTCTGAGCTTCCAAGTCTGCAGTAAAAACATGCTAATGAGAATTAAAGGAAATTAATGGGAGAGGGTCCAGGAGGCCAGGAAAGAAATTCAGCACAGCTTCCTGTGTGGGAAATACTCAGAAAAGATGGTTTAATTTACCACAGCACAGGAGCATACAAGTAAAGCAAAAACAAACAAACAAAAACCATGCAAATCTATAGCTTAACCATTCCCTCCTTCTAATAAAAGTGTAAAACATGCTGAAGGCCACACCACTGGCAAAGGAGTTACTTCCAAAAAATAAAATAAAGAAGCCTCTCAAAATGAGATCAACATTCCTATGTCCTCAAGAATGAATACTATGTCCTCAAGAAGACTAATACTGATGCTAGTGCTGATTATGACACTGTTATCACAAATATTCTGATTTCAGCAGGAAAAATCAGTATAACATTGATACCTTTAACAAGAAGGATTACTATCTGGTTCAAATGTCTTATTTCACATAAGGAAATTGAGGCACAGAGGGATTAAGATGTGTCGCAATAAACTCTAAGGTCTGTAACAGTGCTAGGACTTGAATTTATGTCTAAATACCAGTTTGTTAAGCCTTATTGACAGCGACAGGCATTAACAGAGATATAATATTAACGGTGATCCTGGGACCTGGAGGTTATGGCTGTATTAAGACTAACCCAAAGCTCACAACATATACCTTTACTTCTATTCCACTTAGTGGGGCATGACATACATTTACGGAGTACCTAGTGTGCTAGATACATTAGGGACAGTCATTGATGTCAAAAATTTAAATTTAGTAACAAATACAAATGGCCAGTGTGCAAATAAATAACAATAAGTGAAGTCAAAGAGGTGCTGACCAAAGTGCTGGGAATAAGGATAAAGGAACAATTGATCTTGCCTCAGGCACGGGAGGGTGGGGCAGCCTTTAGGAACCAGTAAAGAAGACGGCTAGGGGTGTTCACCAGGAAAAACATGGAAGCGAGTGGGAAATCCTGAACACAAAGAGTGTCCTGAAAGTATACAATGAATCTGGGCATTGTTGGGGAAGCCTGACCGACAGAGGTCTGGAAACACTTGTTGGAGTTCAAGCTGGGTTTTTTAACCTCCAGCAGCTCACAAGAGATTTTGTTCTTTATCTTGCCCATGATGAAGGATGGAAGATTTTTACAATAGGCAAGATTGGATCAGATTTCTGTTTTAAAAAATGGTTCTGTCCATATTCTAAAGGACAGATATGTAAGGGAAAGCAGAGAGTCTGAAGGTGGAAAGATGAACAAAACTTTCGCTATGACAATGAAGAAAACACTGAGCTGCCCTTTCTCTTTTTCAGTTCATCAAGCACTGGTGTGCTCTTGAATACCAAAGTTGTTTCTACTTCTGCCTTGTTCTGAGCCTACTGTTATTATAGAACCAGGTCCTTGCCCTCTAGAGTTTGTCCTCCGGATCTTGCCACGATTGAATTGTGACCTTCCCACCAAAGATCCTAAGTTGAAGTCCTAACCCCACTAAAGAATGTGGATTTATTTGGACATAAGGTCTCCTCCCATGTCAGTCCTCAGGATTAATCCTAGGGCCTCTTGGGTGCTAGGCAACTCGTTGTTATCTGACTTGCTCCCTCCAGAACCGAGAGATCAAACATTTCTATTGTTTAAGCCAACTAGGTTGTGGCACTTTATTATGGAAACTCTGGCAGAAGAAGACAGGTCTGTGAGAAGCCTCCACTAAATCTGAAGTAGCATATCACTGTGTTGTTTTCATAATACTTAATATTCTTTAAGCTATGCTGTTAATGAACTTCTTTCTTTTTCCTTTGTCCCCAAACCAGTACATGTATATTTCATGACACTGGGGGATTTTTCTTGATCTTTACTCTATCCTTAAATTTTTAGAATGATCTGGCAATATTCAATTGTTGTAAATGTTTTATGATATGAATAAAAAATGATTTTCACTCTCAACATTAGGGCTAATTCGAATCACAAAGACAACTCAAGTGTTACTGTTTATTTTCATCAGAACCATTTGGGCTGGGATTTTTGGATGAGTAAGATTATCCACCAGAATACCCTGATCCCATCTGTGTGCCATGCTCTCCACAGCTGGCCAGTCCCTGCACAGCTGGACTTAAGTGACAGCTCAGGACTACTAGTGGAAGTGTTTTAGAGAGCAAGGTAGAAACATTGCCTCTTGAGAGCAAGCTTCAGTGGAATCAGCAATAAACCTACCCAGCTTCAAACAATAAGAAACATAGCCCCAACTTCTTGATGGTGTGATATCAAGCCCAAATGGTGGAAGAGGATTTGGGATGCGAAATATTTTGCTACGGCTGCCTTGGAAAACAGAGTTGCTATAGATTCTTACACAAAACCTAATTCTTCCATCTCTTTTAAGAGATTTGATTCACAGGTCTCTCAGTCCAAGATTAGAAGGACTTCTGGGAATCCTGGGAATGCAATGTTTCTGAGGAGTATTACCAGTGTTTTCAGTTCTGAGATCCAAACCACACTGTCTGAGGACTCTGCTCTAAGATTTGTTTAATGTTTTCTAGAAGTTGCCTTACAACTCAGCCAGAAGTTCTTTTAGTCAGCTCAGATGAAAATCACCGAATTGACATTCTACCATGCAGGATCTGAGGTGATGCCCCCAAATGAAATCAGGACCCCCATATCAAGTAAGTTTATCAACTTTATCATTTAGAAAAGGATTTCAAAACACATCATAGACATACATAGGTAGATTTATTAGCAGAGTTAAAAAGTAAGGAAAAGTAGAGAAGGGACATTAGTGTTCAGAGCTATAGGATGCACAGCTCTGATGACTGGGTTGACCTGCAAAGAAAAGAACAGGGTGGACTTTTGTGCTTTCACTGGGGTGGTTGGGGACTGGTACCTTCCCACTGAGGAGGAGGGTAGTCTTCTGTTTTAGAGGATCACTTCCTAGTGTAAGATATGGGTCCACAACCATTTTACCCCCGGGGATATCCTGGCTTTCCCCTGTGATTCAGCATATCTGGTCTTTGGGATGGCAAGAGCGCATAAGAGGAGGGATTAATTCCATACATTTTTAGTAAGAGAAAAAGGCATGTCCCTGTCATTAGTGGGCAGAGGTAATATATTAAGACCTCAGACTCTGTCTCCTGTTCTGGTAGGATACCTGCTCTATTTCATGGCCACTTTGCAATTTGAATACACTAGACAGTTTGCTTTTGCACTCTCCCAAGAATTGAAAATGTAGAGCTACAATAAGCCAAAATGCCAGAGCTCCTTAATCTATAAAAATGAGGTATTGTTCATGAAACAGTGTAGGGAGATAAAAAAATAACCACATTCGCATATACTGTTTTAAAATAGTATTTGGAGAAATTGTGCAGAGCCAAGAATCTTTAACCAAATTCTATGACCCTAGTGATGCAACTATCCTTAATTTCTACCTGGTGAGAGTGCTAGTACTCTGCTGCTCCTAAATTATGAGTTTAGGATTGGGATATACTTGTGCTGTCCATAATATGTGGCAAATACTTTTTTTTTTTTTTTTGAGACAGGGTCTCGCTTTGTAGCTCAGGCTGGCCCTGAGCTCACTATGGAGCCCAGGCAAGCCTGGAACTCAGCAATCCTCCTGCCTCTGCCTCCTGAGTGCTGGGATTACAGGCGTGAGCCACCACGCCCGGCACTTGTGGCAAATACTTTTGAAAGATCTCTCCAACTGGTATTTTCAGAGGTGACAACCTCATCTCTCTCCTTAGCTTTTGAGTTGGCATTAGTTTTTCTTCATCATTATTCATTGATCTTTATCTACTCCCATTTCTTCCAGATGATATCAAAACACCAAAAACAGATACAACCTTATTCAGAACAGATTAACTTTCTCTGAATTTGGATTTTTTCCAACATTTTTACAGACTAATCCAATCATTTGCAGGCCTTCCTGAAAAACTACAGTAGTGTTTGTCACTTTAATATTTTTTTTGTAACTCCTATCAGTTCCCTGAAAAGATTTGAGTTTTCTTTCTAGAAATTGTCATTGAGTGTATATGTGACTTGACCACGACCATTCTCTATCTTGTGGAGATGATTAAATACAGCAATAAATGATGACTAGAGACATGTTCTCAGTTTGGAGGAACAGGGTGTTCTGGGCTGTGCACTAGCAATTAAAGAAATGGTTTGTTCAGGTATGGTGGTGAATGCCTGTAATTTCAACAGTCTGGGAGACTTGAGAGATGCAGGTCAGAGATGGTCACACCCCCAGGGGGTCAGGTGAGACAGGAGCTAAGGTGACTGTTAGCAAAGTGGAGGCGAAGCTGGGTGAGAACGATGAGGAAATGCACTAGCTGGGAGAGGGTCACATATTAAGCCCATGGCTCACCTGCCCTAAGGAAGTAGCTATGAGTTTCCTGAGACAAGGCAGAGTGAAGAAGACTGAAGTGACTGTGCTCACAGCCCGTGGAGCTCCCCGTCTTGTCTCGAGAGGGTAGCCCTAGCCTGGTATTCTTTGGCTGCCCCAGGCTCCACAACACCACCTGGCCAGGTTCATAACCCAGTGCTTCCCTTTCTCTCCTTTGGCTCCCAGAGTAAAGGTCACTGCAAAGGGAGGAAGCCACGCACTCACCAGGAAGGGATCGTCTTGGATTCTGGAGAGGAGAGTGGATCTTCAGGAGGCAGAGCCTCTGTGAATCATCGGCAGGATGCTGCCCTTTCCAGAGTTAATTAAGACTTCCCTTGTTTATGATAATGATTGTAATCACGATTACTTTAGAGATACTTATAGCTCTGTGAGGAATATTTTCTCAAATCTGTGTTGTTTTCCTCTTTATTGTTGCATCGTTCCTCCTCCTCTTCTTGAACAAAGTCTCACCCACCTGGTCTCCACCTTCTGCTCTTCTTCCACTTCCTCCTTTTCATCACCACTTTGCATTTAGAAAAACTGAGTCATTGGGAATTAGAGAGGCTGAAGCCAGAGCTGATGCAAGACCACCTTATCTACTCTTTCACACCTGCACAAACCACATCTGGAGAGAGGAAGTGACAGCTACAGTCACATAGCAGGCTTGTGACAGATCTGACACAAGTACCCAGCACCCCTGGGGCCATCTGATGTTCTATTTGTTGCTTCACATAGCTGCATCTTCCATTATTTTTTACCTTTATGATTGCCTGCCTCCTCCCTCCTCTTTCTGAGTCCAGGAAGAATGAGTAGACTCTTGAGAGGTCCCCAAACAACAAAAGCTGTGTGTTTGTGGTGTGAAGAGCTTGCAAGTGGCACGAAGTACAGGCCAGAAACAGCTATCTGAAGCCCCCGCGGACACCTTGCCCAGACTTGTGCTGACGGAGACCCACACTTTCCTTCCCTCCAGCGCCCAGCACCAGAGGGTCCTTCTGACTTCCAAAGTGAAAATTGCTTGTTTGGTGGTGGCTCAAGCTGGGAGCCACTGAATCCCAGCTGTCAGTTACTGACATTATTACAAATAACAACTTTTTTTTTCTTTCTTTCTTTCTTTTTGCTGCAAAAGAAGCTGCAAATGAAATGCCAGTTTCCAGCAGAGCACCCCTCTGCCGTGTGTGAATTGTTTGCAGGCACGCATCCTGTCACGCTGGCCCTTCCCTAATCATCTATTTTTCCTGTCTTTGCATAAGTGGTGGCCGTGTTGGGTGGGCCTCGCCAAACACTTGGGCGGACCCAAATCTCAGAGGTCTCCGCTTCTGCTGCTTCTTGCCTGTGTGGTCCTTCTGTTATGGTAACAGAATCCTACCAGGGATCCCAGTGATCACCTCCTAGCCTGCTTGTTAGGTGAAGATCATAAAATTTGCCCTCCCAAATTAGGATACTGTATTCAGTGAGTGAATAAACTTAGGGAACAGGGTGTAGGAGGGAAGGAAGAGATGATATTTGTTGAATTCCTACTGTGTCCCAAGAATAAAACTTGTGATCCTGTTCAATTTTCAAGTGAGTTCTTTTAAAAGGAAGAGAATTAGGAATCTACATGATTGACTGACATGGTAGTGGGAAAGACTGGAGGGTCTCTCTTTTAAGGTCCTGATTGGATTTTTGTTTCACAGGCTGTTAAAATCTTGAAACGACACACTCTGGCAGAGCTGAAATTGCGTAGAAATTGAAGAAAAGGTATGACTTCCTTGGTGTGATTGAGCTTCTTTCTCCTTGTCTTGCCCAGCAAACTTTTCAGTTCTCTGGCTCTGAACTGTCCCGTGGAACCTAAGATCTGTTTCCTTTGGATATTAAATAGAACACTGGCCGAGGGTTCTTTAGATCCTCTGCATCTGTGCCCACTCTCCTCATGGAGAAATGCAACTCAGGTTCACCCTTATAAATTCCTGTTTGTTTTTCTGCCAAGAGCCATGCTGCTAAAATAGGCGAGTGACTCCTTTGGGTTTAGTAAATAGAAAAGTAGTTCAGGAGCATTGTGATAGGTCGTGTCTACTCTTCAGCCCTTTCTAAACACACAAAAGTTACAATATTGATATTTCCATTTCTATCTCCACATCTCTAGCAAATGAGATTCCTAGGTTATGAAAAATAATCCTGCATTTTAGGCTCCTTGACTCTTTCCATTATTAATGTATTTTCATTACATAGAACAAGGAGTTTTATTTTAACATATTCATATATACATATATTATACTGTGCTCCTCTCCATCACCCACTTTCCCTTAACCTCCAGTATTTTTTCATCAATACCCTTATCTTCTTTAATAGACCCCCTTCTAATTTCATGTCATTTTTTATTCCTCTGCATTTCACATATGAAAAACATCCAATACTTGTCTTTCTGAGTTTACTTTTTTTTCTCTTAAAATGATCTTCAGTTCCATTCATTTTCCTGTCAATGAAATTTTATTCTTCATAGCTAAATAAAGCTCCATTCTGTATATAATACTACATTTACTTTTCCATTCATCTCGTAGTGAGTGCCTTGGCTGCTTCCATGATATAGCTATTTAATAAAAATGGGAATACAGGTATTTCTATAGTATGCTGACTTTGATTCTTTAGGGTATAGGCCAAGGAATGGTACAATTGGGTAATATAATAGTTTCAATTTGGGGGTGTTTTAGAACTCTTTATACATATGTAATTGCTGGAATAACTTACATTCCTACCAACAGTGTGTAAGGGTTCTCTTTTCCTCACATCCTCTAATCCCTTGATTCTGCATTTATGGTTCAGTATTAGTTTTATATATCTTAGCCATCATTACTCTTTGTCATTCTGTGTGTCTGGATGTGACTTGTACAGTTTGTCAGTATCAGCTCACAATTTTTATATGAGTATTTTGATAATGTCATTCTCCTCCATCAAAATATGAGCTAAGATGGTATCAGATTTTTCAACATTTTGCTCCAATCCCCCAATACAGTGCCTAATATATAGCAAAGTCCTAGTAAAAAATTTTTTTAAGCATTGAATGAAATATCTTACTTTTTAAATTTGCCAACATAAAAACCTTTACATTTTGCAACTGACTTATAATAATAAAATATTTAGAATAAAATGTTCTTATTTAGCTGTGTGGTCTTTGGTATGGTTTGTTCTTTCCAAAACTCATGTTAAATTTTAATCATTACTTGGAAATATTAAGAATTTCAACTAGGGGAGATCATTAAGAGGTGGCTAGGGCTCTGTGTTGAAGAATGGATATATCCATTTATGCAATTGACAAATTAATGGGTCAGTGAGTTCTCGCTAGACTGGGTCTGCTATAAAAGATAGTTTTGCTAAGTCTCTGGCAAAGAGAAAATTTACAAAAATGAGGTGGTGTTGGAAATGAACTCTTATTTCACCATTTTAAACCCTTTCAATTCCCAAGGTGCAAAATCCTTCTATGTTACACATGTTAAGAGTCAAACCATTAGATTCTGTCTCCTACTGGCTTACTACATTGAAATGAGTATTGAGTTAGGACTATACATATTAATTTTTACTGAAAAGCGTGCATAAATTACCATAGCATCACTAAGTCAATGTCATGCTGGACAACATAGATCTAAATGTTTTTTATTACCACTCATGTGAACAGAATATTCCACATCAAGGAAAATTCTTGTTTGTGAAATTCAGCTGGAGAAGAGAAAGGCAATATCAAACTGAACACACATGATAATTTACATTTGAAAAAGATATATCTCTAAAGGATAAATTTTTAGGAAGTAATTTTACATTTTTAATAAAATATGTCATTATAAAATTATATACTTACTGAAGGAATGGGCTAAGTGAAAAGACTGCAGACTATAATAAAAGAGGAGATGGAAGAATATGGCAATGAAGCTAATATTTTAACCACAGTTGAAGAATAAAACCTATCCTGCAGGAAAAAGATCACATAAAAGACATATAGAACAAATTAGAGAAATTTTCCAAGAATACTGGGAGAATAATATATTATTTTATATTAAGAAAATAATAATGAGAATTTAAAAATGTAAAAATAATACATAATTATTTTTCTTGAAGAAAATAGAATTTAGTTAGAAGTATTCACAGATATATCAAAAGAAAATATTATGAGATGAAAAGCATATACATAATAAAATATTGATTGAACAGTAAAAATATGTGCTTTATTTCTTAAAACTTGAAAACTAACCAAAATAACAATGCCTTATCCTACATTTTAGATATAACCATTGTTAAAATATTAATGTTTTCTTTTACCTTTTACTCTTCTCATAGTTTTCATAATTATGCTTTTATACAGGATAGAATTCTTGAAAATATTATTCTTTGTCCAGAGATAAAACAATTTCATGTATGTTTAGGCTACTTGAAAATAATTGGCATTTTACTTATTTATTTATTTACTTATATTTTTCTTTCTGATACTGGGGATCAAACTCTAGACATGTATTTATAAAGGCATGTGCAGTGCCACTGAACTAAAACCCTGGCCCCAGGACTGGTATTTTACTGGGGCTAGGGCACTGGTGGTAGTGGGTGTGAGAGCGGGAGATTTTTGGAAAATAAAGATCTTCAGGACTCAGGACTTTTGTCAACTACCTCTATTTATTCTAAATACTGCCAGAGATCAATTTTGATGTTTAGGTTTTTGTTTTTGAAAGTATTGACCACAATCATGATTGATTTTGTGTATGAAAGAGAAGGAAAACAGAAGGTGGTGGTTTTCTTACCTGTTTATGTGATTGAATTCATTGTAGGTAGCTATTAGAAGTCAGTATCCAAATGGTGAGTTTCATTGGTTATTTTTAGAAAAGGCACTGACAACTCCATCTGTAATGCTTCAAACAGCATCCTACCATTCTAAGGTAGGATGTAGGACAGAATGAAGTCAAGATGCTTTTCTGTTAACCTATGTCTCCCTGATATCACTGGATCTACTTTTAGTCATTCATTCCAGAGCTTTTTCAGGCTAATTAATGTTGCTGCATGGAATAACAAGCATGTTAGAAGCCAGGGGTGGGAAAACTTAGGTACTAATGAGCACATCAATTATAATAATGATAAAACTACTGTCATTCCAACCATTGATCTTCACATCACTCAGCTGTTAATTGCAAATGAGCAGAAGGAAGGAAAAATCTATAATCCTACTACCCATTTAATTACCATGAACTTTTAGGTGTATGTCTTTTGAGGCTGTCTGCTGTGCATATTTTATGCGTGACTTTGACCATATGCTACAATTTAAATTGCATATAATTATTTGAAATTTTACCTATTTTTCTGATTTTAGGAAGAGGAGAAGATACTCATGGGAAATAATTTTGGAAAGTACAAAAAGCAGAAAATTTAAAACCATTTAAATTCCCTATAGTTGGACATAATAATACTGTAATTTAAAACACAATCTAAATTGTTAAAACTCTTCATTGCCTTTCCTGATTGTAGTGGTTTTAGAAATATAAAAATTCAAACAATATAAAATATATAAAGGAAAATGTGACATTTCACTATATTGCTCTTGTGCATATTCATTCTAAAAATTGTCCAAAATATAGACAATTGTGTGTATAATTTATTTAATTTTTACAAAATTGGATTATGTTATATATTCTCTGATCTTTTATTTATGTTTGACAACATGATATAGAAGTACTATTATTTATTTTAAATTTTCTCAATTGATTCATTTTAGGTTTCTTCTCATTTTTCTATTACAAATAAACCTTCAAGGAATATTATTTTACTTGTGTCTTTTCACAATTGCACTAGTATCTCTGTAGGAACCATTGGATCAAAAGCTTACAATTTAAAATGTTGATAAAATGTACATCTTAAATACTTAAGATATTGTCTCACAAAGGAGATGTTCCTCTTCTAATATCACCAACAATATATGAAATTGCCTGTTTGATCAATAGTTAATATTTTCAATGTTTTTGAAGTATTAAAATTTTTATTGGAATTGACTCCTACATTCAGCACTATTGATTACTCTGTTAGTCATGAAACCTTTTCTCTTGGCTTTTAGTTACATTATTTGCTCCTGTTTTTTTTTTTAACCTTTGATCACTTCTTAGTACATTTTTTGTACAGCTTTACGGAGGTATAATAATTGATATGCAAATAATTGCATATGTTTATGGTATAAAACCTGATGAGTTTGGGCATATGCATACAACTATGATACCATCACTGTAATCAAGATGATAAACTTTTTTTTTTTTGAGACAGGGTCTCGCTTTGTAGTTCAGGCTGGCTCTGTGCCTCTGCCTCCTGAGTGCTGGGGTTACAGGCATGAGCCACCACGCCTGGCACTGTGGTATGTGATATTGATTGCTGGTGGGCGTGAGTCACCACGCCCAACATTGTATGTGGTTACCAGGATCAAACTCAGGCCAGAACCACTGAGCTAAATCTCTAGCCCCTAAACATTTATTTTAAAATACTGGCAGCTATTTTAGTTTCTGCTTCTGTAAGTTTTATTGCTTTAAGTACCTGATACAGGAGGATCAAGCAGAATTTTCTTTGAATTATTGATGTATTTCTCTTCACTTAATTTCTTTCAGGTTTGCCCATGCTATCATCACAAATGACATGATTAACTTCTTTATTTTTTAGACACTAAATAGTACTCCACTGTTTCCATATACCTCATATTTTCATCCATTCATCTCGATAGGTTCAACATCTTGACTACTGAAATTAATGCTGCTATCAACCTGAAAGCACAGATATTTCTTTGAGATCTTGACTTCTGGTCTTTTGGATAAACACCTGGAAGTGGAAGTGTTGGGTCAAAAATCTAACATTTGAAGAATATTATTATTGTTTTAATTAATGCTTACTTCCTTAATGCAAAAACTATAAATATCTTTTTTACATTTGTTGCAATTGTGCTTATTTTATAAATTTCTATCGATATCCCTTTTTCTATTTTGAGGGACTGCTTTTTATTTGTTGTTGTTTGTGTGCTTACTTTAGTAATGATGGAAATTAAAGCTAAAGTGACAGCTTGAATTTATAGGCTTTAACTTGAAAGTGGGTGGTAAGATAGAGAAAGGACTTTAGGTCAGAAACAAGAGAACCTCAGGCCAGCCTAGGAATAAGAAGAGTTCGGTTAATCATTGTCTCAGTCCTGATGCCTAATGCTGGAGGAATCTCCACAGCTTGAGCGGCAGTTCCAGTCCCAAGAGAAGACTGCTCGTGTTGCAGAAGTTTCATTTCTGTGAGGCTCTGATTTTCTTGGGATCTAGCTGACGCCAGTGACTGTACACTTGTACTCTTTGCTCCAGGGAGAGGAGTCTAGTACAGTGGACCCCTGGCCTCTGAACTCAATTCCTTCCCAAAGGCTGACTATAACAGGAAGGCTCAGGCTCCTCTGCACAACGTTCCTTCTCTCTCCTGTAGACAGGCAGATCTCAGTGTCTATAGAGATATGGGCCCAGATTTTCCCATTAAATCCTACACAGGGAAGGATGTTGCAACGTTCTTTCCAGAACTCATTAAAGGTTAAATCTATATCAGAGACCATCTGGAAGCTAAAACACTCAAGTCACCATTCAAGGCTTTGATCGTAAGTTAAAACCAAAACTCTAGTGATACCCAGGTTGTTTGTGTGTCAGGCCAATCATAACTCAAGGGTATGCTGTAATTGGATGCTCCTTTTAATCCTGAACATTTCTTAGTTACTCTTACTTTACTGACTTCCATTTTCATGGGGGATGAGATGGATTAGGTAAATTTAGGGATATATAACTTCATTATGCCCTTTTAGACAGACACTCGTGAAGTGACTGGTATGTCTATCTTCATAGCTGAGAATAATTTGATGTGGATTTTATAAAATCAAGGTCAAATTCTGTTCTTCTTTTTGTTGCCTGTTGGGCATTTGTAGGCCTGAGTGAGGAGTTATGGGTTTTAGGTTAAAGTACTTTTGAGTCCCCAATTGTCTCAAAGGAAAACACAAATTAGGCTTTTAATGAAAATCTTATTAAGGGTCCAGGAGTTGACCTTTGTCCCTGTGGTGGTTTCTGTATCATAATTATATCACTTTATACATTATAAATATCAACCATGATATGTTTTAAATAAACAAAAAATTTCCATTCGAGCTCCTTGACAATGAAGATATTAGCATATTGCTTTAGGGAGTATCTTTTTATAGTTCAAAATAAACGTTTTGATTTAGGAGTTCTCCTGGTGCAGGGTAGCAAATGTGTAAATAACTGTTGCTAACAAATGGCATACAAAAACAATACCAAATATCAATTTTTTTTTTTTTTTTTTTTTTTTTTTTTTTTTTTTTTTTTTGCTTTTTGAGACAGGGTCTTGCTTTGGTAGTTCAGGCTGGCCCTGAGCTCACTATGGTGCCCAGGCAAGCCGCCGCGAACTCAGCAATCCTCTTGTCTCTGCCTCCCGAGTGCTGGGATTACAGGCGTGAGCCACCACGTCCGGCATTCCAAATATGATTTTAAATGACAAGAATTGTGAGGTGGACAACATGGCATAAGAAAACATACTTTCTGAAAAAATACATTTCTATGAATGGATATACTTTCTTACACAAACCACTGAAACATAGATAAAGAAGTAAATTCCTCACTCAGGGACCACTGAGCAAGATGTTTGTTACACTGTAACGAAATGAGGACTGGAAGGAACAGAAGGAGGCCCCGCCCATCTTCCTGCCCCCGTGTTGAAACAATGATATCAATTTACTGTTGTGTTTGGAGCAGAATTTGTATTTCTAGTTTCAAGATATTGGAAATGAGGTTGAGGTATGTAGCTCAGTGGGAGAGCATTGCTTAGCATGTATTATGTCATGCATTTAATCACCAGTATCATCCAAAAGAAAATATAAAAGATATTTTAAAAATTCTTTTCTATTTTTAACTGGACAAATTCACCTGTGTCGCACATAGGTGGTCTGTCAATAGTGTGCTAGTCTTGTAATAATAGCTTTGAAGCTGACAGAAAATTTCCTTGAGTGCTATAAAATTTGGAGTGCTGAAAGTTATCTTTTTTTTCCCCCATCTTAATAGGTACTCCAGCAAGGAAGTTAGATTTTTCAAAGGTTGCTATATGGAGCCCATTAAATTCTTTGAGTAAAAAACACAATAAAGTGTGTGTTTGTGTGCATATGTATGTGTGAGCATGCCCGGACTTTTTTTTTTTTATATAGGGTCTTGCTATGAATTCAGGCTGACCTTGAATTCACTATGTAGCCCAGAATGGCCTCCAACTTGCAGTAATTCTCCTGCCTCAGTCTTCTGAGTGCTGAGATTACAGGCGTGCACCACCACATCCAGCAATACCTAGACTTTTAAGTATAGTCTAAAACACATTTAGGAAAGTACCCAAATATACAAAGCAGTTGATTTCCACTGACACTCAGCTCAAGAAATCCAACATTGCTTGCACCCCAGAAGTCTACCTTGTACCCTTCATTCTGAATTCTTTTTTTAATGTTTTATTGGTACATTTTATATATACATTATGATTTCATTCAACATTGAGCATTCATTCCTGTACATGACACATCTTGCTTCTTATTTTTTCCCATTCCCCTGCTTTCTCCACAACCTCCAACCCCTATATACACAAGCTTTATTTCCTTTTTTCCATCTACTTTTTTCTTTCCTTTATTTTCCTTCTCCTACCCCCACTTTCCCTGTTAGTTTTTAATATTTTCTTCCTATTTCACAATATCCACCTTATGTTCTGGACCTCATTTACACCTTCAATTTCTCATACTAGAGATATGATACATATTTGCACATCTGTGTCCTATTTATTTCACTTATGAGTGTGTCCTCAAGGTCCAACCATTTGAGTATAAATTACTCAAATTTATAATTCTTTCACATTCTGATTTCTTTTTTTAAATTGAATTCTTTGGTACATTTTATATACAGCTCACAATGACACTAAACATTGGGGAATTTGTACCAGTATATGAATGAGTTAATTCTCATTTTTACCCTTATCCCTACCCACCCTACAGCCCCTCCACTCCCTACATACATGTACTTTCTTTTTCTTTTCAAATCATATTTATTCTTTCCTCATTACTTTTCCCTAGCACATTCCCTTTGAATATTTCCTATATCATAAAATCTATTGTATATTCTAGAATTCATATTTTGATTTCTAAATAAATTAATAATTTAATAGTAAATGAATGTATTAATTCATAAATTAATTTTGTCTGACTTGGATCTTTATATAAGTAAAATTTTATATTATATGGGGTTTTGCTAACTTCTTTCATTCAACATTAAGCTTGGGAGGTTTGCCTTGTTTTCCTAGGTGGCTGTACATTGTTTTTATTCTCACTCCTGTGTAATAGTCCGTTGTGTGAACATATAAGAATTTGTTTATCCATTCTCCAATTGTTGGTAAGTTTCCATTTACAGACTACTATGAATAGCAGTATTATGAATATTCTACTGCATATGTTTTGATGAGCATGGATAGGTATCTTGGCACTGAATTACTCTGCTATAAGATATGCACACTCACTGTTAGTAGTTAAAGAAACAAATTCCATTGTCATTGTACACTTTGCTTCCCACTAGTGTTTCCAGAGTGCTTGTGGACTCTTTCCAGGGACTCTTTTCAAGTTCTTGTTGCCTGATTCAAAGAATCAGACAAGACTAATTTAA
Source organism: Thryonomys swinderianus (assembly GCA_004025085.1). Taxonomy (NCBI): domain Eukaryota; kingdom Metazoa; phylum Chordata; class Mammalia; order Rodentia; family Thryonomyidae; genus Thryonomys; species Thryonomys swinderianus. The sequence goes on from PVIC010040747.1 coordinate 15,657, forward strand.
AAAGTTAAGGTTTTATATGAAAGATATTAATAAAAGAAAAAGTAATGTTTTGCTGAGGGAGTTGGGCCAATTAAAGTAAGAAAAGACATAGAAAAGAATTTCACTGTGCAGAACACAGGGTGGGCCAGTAAAAAAGCCTCACAGTGGCCAAGAGATGAATGGTCATTGTCTTTTAAACTTCCGTTTTGACGCCAGACCAAGGCTGTCCTATCAGAAATCTGCTTGATCCTGTGCTAGAAGAACTGAAGATAGCATTCTCTGGTCGGTGTCAGGTGCAGGTCTGGGAAGCTGTGCCACCCAAGTCCTGAATCTCTGTGATGGACAGGTCGTGCCCAGGTACCCACTGCTTTGTCATGTACTATTCTCCTATCATAGTAGGAAGCTGTGAGCATTCTACTTGCTCTTTTTTTTTTTTTTGGTCTTTTCATGCTAGCAATTGTGGCAGGTATATAGGAGTGTCTCCAGTGGGTTCAGTTTCCATTTCTCTCATTATTAATGAAATGAAGAAACTCAGTTGATTGTTTTGCTAGTAGAGATCCTGTTTGTGAACTGTTGGTTCAAATATTTTTGTCCTAAGAACCGCATTACTCAGCAGAAGCTTTTGGACATATTCACTTGCCCTTTACAATTTATAATGGTTCTCTAAATCAACCTCATAATAATCAAGACATATGAGAGAGGAATAAGGCAGCTATTTTATAAAGGAAAAAGAAAGGAAGTACAGACAATGTTTGAGAGAGAGAGAGAAAGAGAGACTTTTCCAGGCCTTTGTTTTTTTCCTAGGCTTTTACTTTTAGTAGTGAACTGAGATCTGGCTTTCATCAGTTGACTCATGTACTCTACCATCTTGCTATTCATGGTTTCTAT
>PVIC010040748.1:0-16521 GCA_004025085.1 Thryonomys swinderianus
AGACAGGGTCTCGCTTTGTAGTTCAGGCTGGCCCTGAGCTCACTATGGTGCCCAGGCAAGCCGCCGCGAACTCAGCAATCCTCCTGTCTCTGCCTCCCGAGTGCTGGGATGACAGGCGTGAGCCACCACGTCCGGCATTGTGGTATGCCGTGTTGATTGTTGGTGGGCGTGTCTCCACACCCAGCATTATATGTGGTTACCCGGGATCGAACTCAGGACCTTGCGCTTGCGAGGCAGGCGTTGGAAGCACTGAGCTAACCCTCCGGCCCAAAATTTGCTTATTTTCAAAAGAGTGCACATCACAAACTAAAATTAGTAACCAGGCTATCAATTTAGGAAATGTCACACATTTCACACGTCCACAGCGAGATGTCCTCGCACTTCTCAGGAGGTGGAAGTTATTTGTTCATGTCTCTTTTCTTTCGGAGACTACCAGGACCTTGAAAAGATGAATGGTGACTGTTTAAAAGGGTTAGAGTAAGAAGTTACGGAAGTCAGCCTCCTGGAGCTCAGCACAGTTACTACCCCTACGAGCCCCTCGGTCTCGTGTTGCCAGCCAGTGGCGGCCGCCTGGGAGTGCCTGTGATTCCTCAACTGCCTTAGTCGCTGCTTCATGGCTGGGACAAAACGCCCAGTGCCCACGAGGAGGAGAGACTCGTCTTGGCCCAGCTTTCCATCCACAGTCGGCTGACGCCGAGGCAGGAAGAGGATAGCAGAGCGGCCTGGTGGAGCAAAACGATGCCAGCCAGGAAGCAGGGCAGGAAGCAAAGCAGCCAGGCAGGAGGTGTGCCTGTCTGACTCACTTTCTTGCCAGAGACGTAATACTGAGCTCCCGAAAGGCGCAGGAGGAGAGGTCTACTTTGGCTCAGAGTTTCAGAAGTTTGAGTCCATGGTTAGCAGTTTAAGCACGGAAAGGGTGTGTGGTGGAGGAGCCCGGTGGGGAGGAGACAGTGAGGACTCGGAGAAGGGAGGGGCTGGAGAGGGGGTTGAGCACTGCGGGGTCAGCCCTAGTGACTGCGTCTTCCAACAAGACCCTACCATAGGCCCCTAATCCAGCCACCTCCCAGAACCTTCCCCATGAGCACAGGAGGCTCTTGGGGAACCTGGTGATGAAAACACCCCCAGTGACTGGCCTGCAACTAGGCTCCGCCTCCCAACAGCACCTCCAGTGACCGAATTCATGGAGCCATGATTCGTTCGCCCTTCAAATTCGTGGGAGTTGGAGGGGGGCTTGCTTTAGACCTAAACCGCAACGTTAATTATGAAATAAAAGCCAGAATGACTCATAGTCGAAGGAGTTGCTCACAATACCTAGTAATTCTTTATAGATCCTTCAAAATAGAGTTGCAGAAACAATTGTAAGTTGATATTATTACATCAGTATGAATGTTCTATGTGTGATTATGTAGAAAAGTCATCTAAGATAATTATGTAGATAAAAGATATCAGAACTAAAGTGAAGAAGACTCTTCTATACCAACCCCATGTGTACACGCACCGCAGATGTACAGCACAACATAGGTCAGAATTTAGTAACTTAATCTTGTGGAATTTAAAATCTAAACCCCAAGCTCTTACCTTCAAACTTCACTGACAGTTTGTATGATGGAGCTTTAAGTATGACGATCTTTCAAACTTCTCAAGGGAGAATTTTGGAACGGGCCTAAAAGGAATATGATTTTGATGCTTTATAAGGGAAATATTACTTCTCAATAAGATATAAAATATTTACTGCCTTCAGTGAGGGCACTCCTAGTGATTTGTAGCTATAAATTTGACAGCATAGTGTTTAAGAATGCATTTCATCCTACATAAGCAATAATTTGAGCTGTATATCAAAACCTTACAAAAACCCTCAGGAATAGAAATTAACTACTTTGGCAAGTAAGTGTATGACTATTAACATTATCAGTTCACTATGGGTTTCTGAAATATTCCCGCTTCGATTGTCTCATCAAATTTGTGAATTCTGATGAAACATCATGAAATGGCTTGCAATTGAATGATATGAAAAAGGAAATGTGATGGACTTTGGACTCTATGTTTTTAATTTGCCAGCATGATTTCTTCTTTAGAAGCCCTTTCTGGGTCTTTCTCTAAACTTGAAGTATGGCACGCGAGTCTTCTAACATCCTGGTTTACATTCAGTCTTCTAAGGGTAGAAAGAACGTATCCAGCAAACGCTGCCTTCTTACATCACCTGCTGACACCTTAGGCACCCACGTCCGCCCCTCAGCTCCTCCGCAGAAGTTCTTGGTTCCACACAGGGCCCTCTCTGCCACTTTTGTAACCCTTTTCTAACTCAATTCCCCCCTTCCCTTTGTATTTATTTTCTTTTTTGCTCATCACAACTAGAATGCCTTTTCCCTGCTATTTATGACCCCAGACTCTGTATTTACGTCCTGATCCAGACTCACCTCTATCCTTAAACTCTGAATTTTCTTAATCAGTAAGGGAGAAATCGCCACGTTCCACACATCAGGTACATCTGACGCACTCCCACTGGGTTCCGCCATGATGGGGGATTATTTATTCTGAAACATTTTAGGCAGACAGATATGTCTGACTTACCCAATATCAATAAAAACAGCAGGCTAGGGATGTGTATTCTGTGTTATATCATATACATTTTTAATAGACTGTAAATAAATGAGCAACTCTTTCTTTACCTCGAAAAGGGGACGCTACCATAACATCAGTAGCATCTTTTTTTTTTTTTTTTTTTGTGAGACAGGGTCTCGCTTTATAGTTCAGGCTGGCCCTGAGCTCACTATGGTGCCCAGGCAAGCCACCGCGAACTCAGCAATCCTCCTGTCTCTGCCTCCCGAGTGCTGGGATGACAGGCGTGAGCCACCACGCCCGGCACTGTGGTATGCGGTATTGATTGCTCGTGGGCATGAGTCTCCACACCCAGCATTCTATGTGGTCACCGGGGTCGAACTCAGGACCTTGCGCTTGCGAGGCAGGCGCTGGAACCACTGAGCTAAATCTCCGGCCCAGTAGCATCATTTTTAAGTTCCCTTCACAACGAACATACTGTAAGTTTTCAGAAGTAAGGATTGTCTTTTATTTCTCTTCTATCTTTTATCATGTCTACTGTAAACCTGAATGAACAATTACGCTGTGAATGTTATAACTGTTTTGTATGTAGATGGGCAAATGGAGAGGAGAGTGGTGGACAGATAGAGGACTATGGTGTTGTTGACTTTATAATCACTGTCTTATTTGAACCAGTTTAAAACAAAAATCCTCACATTAATTATCCCCTTTCTATGGCGATTACATATGTTACTAATAAGTTTAACTTTTTTGTACTTGTTTGCTTCTCAAATCTGCTCCCATAAAACCTGCTTCTCTTTGCAAAAGCCTTGTGGAAATACAGATATCTAGTTCTTTTAAAACTTTAATTACTAAAAAAAGAAAGCATCCAGTTAAACATTTAGAGATTCTATGATTTTTTAAAAAATGACTACTTCTTGTGAGTTGAAGGGATATTACAGAACTTAGACCTGAAATCAGATCATTGTCTGTGGCAGCTGCGGCTCCTGCAACTTCCTGAAGTCATTTTCACCGAGAAACTTTAGCAATAGCAACAAAGCAAATGAATCAATTAAAAAGGATATGAATCAGAAAGAAAGTAGAAACACCCTTCTTCTTCTTCGAAGACATGATCCTTTACATAGAAAACTGAAAAATTCCACCCGGGTCGGCTTTAGCTCAAGCAGTTACTTCCTCGCGCCGGGCTTCTCCACCAGAAGATTCTAGAACCGAATGACAAAGTGAACAAAGTGACAGAATATCAAATGAGTAGCACTCCGGCACACCAACAATGGACCCACCCAAAACAATTCCATTCACAGTAGCTTCAAAAAAGAATTAAATACTTAGGAATTAACCTAACCAAGGAAGTGAAAGCCCTGTGTAACAACAACTCTAGTACTCTGGAACAGGAGACTGATGAAGACCTTGGGAAGTGGAGACATAGCCACTGTCTGTAGACAGGCAAAACCAATATCATCAAAATAGCCATATAATCAAAAACAACATCTGGATTCAATGCCAGTTCAACCCAGATACTATCAACATTCTTCACAGAACTAGAAAAAGCACTCCTGAGATTGACAGAGATTTGGAAGAGACCCAGAAGAACCAAAGCAGTCCTGAGTGATCAGAGCAAAACAGGAGGCATTGCAATACCCAGTCTCAAATCCTGAGCTATACTACAAAGCTACAGTGACAAAAACATCTTAATTGGCCCAAAACCAAGTAGATCAGCCAATGGAATCCAACTGAAGATGTAAAAACAACCCTGGGCATTTCCACCCATGTGATTTTTGCCAAAAGAGCCAAAAGACAGACTGTAGCCTGTTCATCAAATGATGTTAGGAAAGCTGGCTATCCATGTGCAAAAGAGTATATCTGGTTCCATATCTCTCCCTGTGTACTAAAATCAAATAAAAATGGGTCAAATAAGTAGGAATAAAAACAGAAACATTAAACCTGATGAACGACAAAATAGGTAAAACTCTGGGTGCTATAGGCACAGATAAGGCCTTTCTGAACAGAGCTCGAACAGCACAAAAAATAATACCAAGTGTCAACAAGTAGCTAGGAGTATATTACATTAAAAAGCTTCAGCACAGCAAAAGAAATAATGAACAGAGTAAAGAAAAACAGCTAACTCACTTGTATGCCTCTCGGGCGTAACATGGTCTTGGGCAGCGTCAGCCCTCAGATCTCAGTTCCTGAAGGAATCACTGTCTTACATTGTAAAAACAATGTTTTTAGAACGCTGTAGCCTTAATAATAGAATGATCTAACCATTACTCTTGGCTTCTGTAACTCACTTCTTCATAGAAACCTTCTAGTAACACGTGGGGGGTAGTAGAGTTTTGCCTTTAAATCCTGTGTGTTAGTCAAACACAGGGCCCTTCCTCTTCAACTTCTCCTAGAGGAATGGACCCAGCTTGGTAATATAGCTCTTGGTTGGACTTTAAGATCATACTGTGTCCTGATAGATTGTCGCTTCTTGGACTTGAGCATAACAATACTTCAAGTCCCAGCTCAGATTTTGATACTGTCAGTGGAACATTTTACTCCTACTTCTGACCTCTTCCCAACGTGTTTGTCCTCTTCAGCAGAACCAGTGTATGTAGTAAAAGTGTAAGACAGGGTGCTTTATTTAAATAACACTGTGCACAGTTTCTATTAAATATTAAAGAAAACATGAAAAAAGAAGAGAGAAGTAGGAAATAAGAAGTTCTAATGATTCCCCAAATTATGTATTCCGTGATTTCAAAAATATTTTAATATATATGCTAATTTGTTTCATTTATACTACTAAAACCTCTTAATTCATTGAAAAGGAAATTTTGTGCTGTTATGAATCTCTTTCTCTTTTATAAGAGTCTTTTCTGTGACTAGTACCCTAACATTTGGCCATTATTTTAATATTGTGTCACAATTACTAAAGTTATTCTTTCACTAATTTGTTATGAGATTTTGCTTTATTATTCAAAGAAATAAGATGTTTTATTTGTTTTATATCTACTGGTATTACATTGAAATAAAGTTTTAAAATAAATACCAGTGGAGGCATTTGCACGCTGCATGCTTTGGGAAAACAACTTAAAGTCCCTCACCACCTAAAACTGTAGACAGCTGGAGACTCAGTGTTATGAAGTCTGTTACAAAGACGAGCTGAGATGATGAGTTTGGTATGTTTCAATGATCACTTTCCACTTCCATGATAGTTTCAAAACTACATTTATTGAACATATATGTTGAGCACTGAAGAACACACTTTGTAGGGGTTTTCCCAATAAAGTCCTAGAGGACCCTGTGGATTATTATCTTACATCTTGATCATATGAAGCTGAAGCTCAAAGGAGATCCATAAATTGTCTGATGTTTCACAACTAGTAATCAGATTTAATGTCACCGGAGCCCAGTAGTGATGTAGCAGCTTTGCCCACTGTCTCCAGAGACATTCGTGTTTTAGACCTTGTACTAAGCTATAAATTCCATTCCAGGCAAGGACTGGATCTGATTTATCCTTGTAACTCCCAAAACATCCAGGTCAATACCTTATATGCCAATGTGTAAATATTTTAAATGAGTTAACACAGTGAAAGAGACCCCAAAGTCAAACTCCATCAATGTTGTCTGGTACTGGCTCTGCAGAAAGCTCTCTCATGCATTTCGAACTGAAGAAATCCTTCCCTCATGTAAGCAAACCGCACACTAATGCATACGCTGTGGATTGGCTTTCTCTAGCAGAAATGTCACATAATAAGTCCTTTGTGCAGCCGGGTCTATCTGCATGTTAGCTGGGCTCATCCAATGCGTAGAATTTTCAAAGTTTATGTTGACACCATGTCAGCAGCACAGCAAGATGATTAACCAGTGCTCCCAACACATTTGAGATCGAAAACAATCATTTATGATGGAGACAGTTATCCTTCTCAGGAATCACCATTTTGCAGAATAATGCCTTGAAAGCTTGGAGGCTTCTGCCACAAACCAGGAGGAGCCAAGCAGTGAATCATCAGCTCAGGACAGAAAAAGGTTTCAGTGGGAAAGTGTGTATGCGTTCACAGTCCACAGAAGCACCAAAGAACATTAACTCATCTGGTCTACGGACCGTCAGCATCATCCTGGGGCTCAACAGTGAAGAAAACACTCAGGCCCCACCCTGAGCTTCAGAAGCAAGGATTTGTATGCAGATCTCAGTAACCCCTGTTTTAATAAGATCTCATGGTCATTCTATGAATCCTCAAGTTTGAAAATCACTGGGCTGGAAGGTACATCTTCACAACATTTGTTTCATAGGTGTGAACATCAAAATATGTAATTTTCTCAAGATCACATAAAAGACAAGAATGTTTATCTGCTGATTTGAAGAGAGTTATACAATTGTTAGATTTTTTCTGACTCAGTTAAAATTATTTTACTTCTGATTCTCATACCTGTTTTTACAAATGTCTCAAACTTCTCACCATATGACAAGTTGCTTATTACCTTGCCTAATCCCTCCCTTTTTTGTATGTATCCTATAGTCAAATAGTCCATTTTTTCCCCTAAAGACATGCTTACTTTAACCACCTATATATTTGGGACTACTTATCTCTAATTCCTTCTTCAGTACTTTACATCTTCACAAAAGCCTTCTTTTTCATTAATGGTCCTGATGTCTGAGTCCCCATTATTCCGCTCCTGCTATGTCCACTGAGCAGGTGTGCAGTCTGCCTTTGGAGCCAGTGGTACCTCAGTCTACAGAACTGTTGCTGGTGTGCCTTCCGAACCCGTTTGCGATTTGTCCCTGATCTTTTCTCCGGAACTCCCTTTTCAGAGACGCCACCAACAAAGCAATACTTACCTCTCATGTTTTGCCTTGAAATGGTCAGATTTGTTTTCAACTTAAAAACCGAACCACAGGCATCATTTTTTTAATTTGGCTTATTACCAAGATGAAAGAATACAATTAAAGCGGACCAACAGAAAACCAAGATGTTTCCCTCTCTCTTTGTTCTCTTCTTGAAGGGCTATCATGTATAATTTTAGAAGACATGAGTTGAAAATAATCATCTATTTCTAATATCCACTATTGCCTACTGTTATTTTCTTTTCTCCAGTAGAAATGCTGTCATTGGGGAGAGATAAAATCAAGGTCATGGGGATCAGCCAGGTGACTTACATTGATAGAAAATTCTAAAATGCAAATTTCTGGTCAGAGTTGGGGTTTTCCGTGAAGTGGAGCAGATTAGAACCACATTCACAGTCTACAGTCTCTTCCTGGGGATATACAGACCCCACCCAGAAAAGGAAGACAGAGGTTCCTGCCTCGACTCAGGGCCCAGAGCATCTGCTGCGGCCAGGCCTGTGGACAAGGTCACAGTGCGTTCGGGTTGGAACTGGGCGGTCAGAAGCGGAGTTCGAGGTCTGGTCCACTGTGTGTTGGAAGAAGGGGAGTTCTAAGGAGGAGGTTCAGGTCCTCCAGTGTCCTGGGGTCCACTTTTCTTCATCCAATCAGAAAAGAGGATTCTGAGCAAACCCATTGGCTTTGAGTCTGTGACCCAACCAAAATGTTTCTTGAAGTGAAACTTAGGCACAGAATTTTGAGTTTTCACTTTGCAAAACAATATGTCCACCTATTTGCCCCCTTGTGAAAAGTACACTGGGTTATGAGAGATAATTCTCCTTCCTCACCCAGCTGCCTCTTTGGGCTGGTGATTGATACCAGTTTTCAGAGACTGTCAAATGCAACCAGTACGATGGCGTCCTAAACTCAGGGGTTCACCACCCCTGTTTATTTGTGACAGGTTCAACACTCTTCCAGAGCACAAGGATCCATTGCTCTTTCTCAGCACAGTCAATTTATTCCTGAGGTACAGTTCAGCAGTAAACACAGGTTAGGTGTAAGGAAAAAGGGACTCTATCAAGGGTAACACCCGGGTCCCTATTGCTCAAGAACCTCTGAACAACTTTTTTTTTTTTTTCCTTTTTGAGACAAGGTCTCGCTTTGTAGTTCAGGCTGGCCCTGAGCTCACTATGTAGTCCAGGCAAGCCTCGAACTCAGCAATCCTCCTGTTTCAGCCCCCCGAGTGCTGGGATTACAGGCGTGAGCCACCATGCTCAGCATCATATGTGGTTACCAGGGATCGAACTCAGGACCTTGTGCTTGTGAGGCAGGCGCTGGAACCACTGAGCTAACCCTCCGGCCTCCTCTGAACAACTTTAAGCCCACCTGGCCTCTACCTGCCTGATCGGTTACTCTCTTCATAACCATTCCACGCATTTTCCACTAAGTCTCTTGTGACATTAGCATTGTTAGGATACTAAAAAGTGCTAATAGTTTGTATCTCACTCCACAAAAGCACCTTGAGGGCTTAGGATGAATCCAGTAAATAAACCAAAATAAATTTGATCCCATGGAAAACTATGTAATGCAAGGAATCTCAGAAGCTCCCAAGTTAATTATTACCATGAGGCCAGCAGAAAAAAGATGATTTGCTTTTTTGAACTTCAATTGGAAGGACTGATTTTATGGCTTCTTGAGTCTCCTTCAGTGCTGAAATCCAAACAACAAAAAAAGAGTAATCAATAAAATAAAAGTATGTTGTTCCTTAAGCCAGGGTTACTGCTCCTTCCTTCTTTCTATTTTTTGCAGAACTAGTATTGCTATCATGGTGAATACCCTTCAAATTCTATTATGACTAATAATCTAGATACATCACCTTCCTTTCATAATACAAATTGTGTGGATGATAATATTCATTGCCATGGCCTTTTACATGTGCTGTGAACTATCCCAGAACCCTGGAAAATTATACATTCAAATATTAAAACAGAAGACTTGCATGAAACATATACTTATTTTCATTTGAGCATATCTGTTCAATAAGCCATTTGATTTAGAATCTCTTTTCATTATGGTGCCTGATACATCCCTTATATGCTGCCTTAGAGGCTGATTGAAAGTGATGATATTACAAAAATCATTTTATTATGATTGTATTTTATAATAATGTAGCAAATGTGGTCTTCACGGCATGAGGCTGACTCAGTTTATCCAGGATGGCAGGATAAGGAAGTGGCCTCTGTTGCCATTTGTCTTGATAACTGTGGTGTATTCTGCACACATGCCAAAAGGTTTTATTTGAATTAATTTTGGTCTACAGCCATACCACCCTGAATGCACCTGATCTCATCTGAATTAATTTTGATGGAAAGATTTCTCGAATGCATTGCATGCCTTCCAGCCTAATTAAATATATACTGAAGCTGTTATCCTCTTCTTAATGATACAGCCAGCCTGCACCTGGCCATCAGCCTCTACGCATGGCCACGTCCAGGTGAGAGAGGAGCCCGAAGGGGCACCTTGCTAACCCTTTCCCCAGTTTCTGACTTGGGCTGTCTAAGGCATGTCTTTAATTTCTTTCCTCACTATTAGCTCTCCATTGATGAGTTTTCAAGGTTTCTTCTCCAAGAAATTTTTCATTAAAAAAATTAATTGTAGTTTTGTTTTGAGATAATTAAAAATGCAGAGATTTTTTGTGTACAATGTACTCAATTTCCTCTAGGGACACGTCTTGTAAAAGTATGATGCAATATCACAACCAGTTTAATCACATTGACACAAATCATTCATTCATGTCCAGATTTTGTAGCTTTATAAAAGCTTATCATGTGGATACATGATTGTCACCACTGTGCCATGACATACGATATTTCCAGCGCCACAAAGATTCTTCATGCTATCCTTTTGGGACCATACTTACTGTCTTTTATGTTTTTTGTCTTTCTTCCTGGCAGCCACTAATTTGTATCCCATTTCTATAATTCAAGAATATTATACAGAATAGATAAAACTATGCAGTGAGCACCCCTTTGAGATTGGCTTTTTCCACTCGGCATAGTTCTCTGGATATTTACCCAAGTTGTTGCATATATCAAGAATTCAGGCTTATTTAATCCTGCTATGTCTCATGATACAAATATACCATAGTATGTTTAACCATTCACCCACTGAAAGACACTTGAGTTCTTTCCCAATTTTACCTATTACAAATAAGTCTGTTATGGGTATTTGTGTGCAACTTTATAGGAATAACCTCGTCACTCTTCCATGGACAAATGCTCAAGTGAAATTGTTGAGTTGCATGGTAATTACATGTATAGTTTTATAAGAAACTGTCTAATTGTTTTTCAAAGAGGTGTAAAACTTACATATCAATGAGGATATGTGATGGATTTCTTGTGTGCTGATCTTTCTTTCTGTCCCTTCAGTTTCATGGCTTCCTGTCTTGATATGATTTCTTAAATAATAGTTTTGATACTTGCTTCTTTTACATATCTCAGTGAAGTCCTATGTGTAATTTTTGTAACAGAATTATTACATGCCATGTTAAAATATTTATATGAGTCATCCATGTTGAACAAATAGCTGAATTTCATCCTGTTGGTTATAGAAGAGTAGTCCTGGCTGACAGTGTCACAGCACAGGAATCCAGTGTTGGGAGATAAGCTTGGGCACTTCCCTTGTCCCGCTCTCACACACTGCTCCTTGAATAGTCCTGTGTCCTGGTGTCCGCACAAGAGTCCTCTGGGGCACAGGGGGAGGAGAGCCGGCGACTGAGGACTGGGCCAGTCTCAGCTGCACGGCGGGACAGTGCTCTCCCGTCATACATCTTTGCATCTTTACTTACACAAGATGCCCAGATCCTCACCATATTTGATAATAATCGCCTTTTTATTTCTCCACAAGCTACTAAGCATGAAATCCTACCTTACTGAGGGTTGAGCCGCATTTCCATGATTAATAGTAAGGTTGAACATCTCATTTCACATTTATGGTCAATTTTATTTCCTCTTCTGTAAGATATATGTTTATAATTTGGTCCTATTTTCAGTTTTTTATTTTAATGTTATTAGTAAATGCTCATAGAACATAAAGATGGCACTTATCGCTGGGAGTTGGAACACAATATAACACATCTTTACTCTTTTATGCTGTTACCCTTTTCTTCTGACTCCTGCTTCCATCGCTTAGTCCTCTTAATTTCCACAATGTTATTCTATCTTTTTGTATATATTTTATTCCAGTTTTAGTTACTATAACAAAATACCAAAGACTCAGTAATTTATAAGGAATAGATATTTAGTTAGCTCTTTATTCTTTTATTTCTCTAATGGCTATGTTGAACATTTTCTTTCCATGTTTTTATTGAGACACCATCTTGATCCAGAAAGAATGGCTATTGTCAAGAAATTAAATAATAACAAATGCTGGAATCCTTCTTGTTGCTGGGAATGTAAACTTACACAACCATTATGGAAATAAGTAGAGAGATTTCTCAAATAACACAAACTGGAAATCCCATTTACCCAGTCATTCCCCTTCTCACATCTTCCTAAAAGAGTTTAAATCATACTATTCCAGTGATACATTCTACTTACATTTATAGCAGCATGATTTATAATAGCTACATCTTGGAAACAGCCTATTTGTCCATTAACAGGCGAATACAGGATGTGTGGTATTTAAACACAATGGAGAAGTGTTCTGCTATAAAGCAGCATAAACTTGAGGCATTCATAGGTAATGGATGGACCTCGAGATCATAATTTTAAGCAAAATGAATCAGACACACGGGTTTAAATACCATATGGTTTCTCTTATAAGAGAAACCCAAACTCTAAATATATAGCAAAACAAAACAGAGATTAGGGGGAATCTTTTTCAAATGGAAAGAGATGAAGGGAGAGAGGGGAGGAGAAGAGAAGAAAAGAATTGAAGGAAAAATGAAAATAGTGTTTTTACAAGAACTGGAAGGAGCAGGGACGGGTAGGACGGGGAGGGCGCCAGAGAACGCAGACATGTTACGCACACGCACCAGCTTCCTGCAGCACATGCCATCGGTATGTACTGCAAACACAGACTAAAGGAAACAGAAGTTTACTTGGCTCTTTGTCCTAGAATGCAGGAAGTACAGGAACACGAACCAACATCGGCTCGGCTCCAGGGCCCCCGGACGTGGCAGGGTCCTCTCCGTGGCGAGACCAGGCAGTGTGCGAGCTTGAGCTTCCCTTCACCCTTAGGGAACCACTAGTGCCATCACCGTGCCCTCTGCTTATGACCTCATTTAACCCTAACTACCTCCAAACACCACTAACCTCTGTGGATTGAGTTTCCAAGACAAGGACTCTAGTCCATGTTTGAATTATAACAGATACACATTTTCATTTTGTGAATTACAATCCTCTTCGTTCAGTATGAACCCTGCTTTTCATAGGCTATTTGGCGTGTCTGCTCTAGAGAAGCTATACATTTTAATGTACATAAGCGTACCAGCAATCCCTTTTGAACGGTATTTCATTTAAGACACAGCTCTTTAAATTTACATGAGAATTCCTCCAGAGATTCTTCTAGATGTTCTAAGCTATTGCCTTTCATATTTACTCCTTTCATCTGCTTGAAATTATAGTTTGTTCTATGAAATACAGAATCATTTTAAAAATATTTTGCCATTTGACTAATTGATTAGCCACACATTATTTATTAAATTGTCTATCCTTTACTGCCTGGTTTTCAGGGTGGAGACTGGCATAATTTAGGTTTTATATATGTTGTGGGCTTGTTTTTGTGATCTCAGTTTTATTCAGCTTGTTTATCCCTGAAATGATGAGATATTATCATAATTCTGAAAGCTTTAGGTGAGTTTGAATCTAGCAGAGCAATACTCTTCCTTATATGAAAGCCATGTTCTTAAGAAATGTTTGACCTAATCATACATTAGGCTATTAATTTGAGATTTTTTTTGTCCTTGTGGCATGGAATATTTTGGTTGAATGTTTCATTAAGTGGTTCTTTAACAAAAGAAGCACTTTAGATTTAAAGACACAAGTAAATTGGAAGTAAATTTTTTTTTTTTTTGAGACAGGGTCTCGCTTTGTAGTTCAGGCTGGCCCTGACCTCACTATGTGGCCCAGGCAAGCCTCGAACTCAGCAATCCTCCTGCCTCTGCCTCCCGAGTGCTGGGATGACAGGTGTGAGCCACCACGCCTGGCACTGTGGTGTGTGGTATTGATTGCTGGCGGGCGTGAGTCTCCACACCCAGCATTGTATGTAGTTACCGGGGATCAAACTCAGCGCCTTGCGCTTGTGAGACAGGCGCCGGAACCACTGAGCTAAATCTCCGGCCCTGGAAGTAAAATTTTGGGAAAACAACATACAAAAGATCCAGGAGGACTACACCAGTATCAAACAAAATAGATGTTAACAACAAAACTTGTGACTGTAAGCACAGTCCATGTTATAACAATAAAGAATCGATTCATCAAAATGATATGAGATTATAAACATCTATACATGTTATGAAAGCATAAGTTGACAAAATTGAGGGCAAAAATAGATAATTCAATACTCTCATTAAAAACCAGAACATTCAGATAAAAGATCAAGGAAATAGAAGACTTGGACAACATCATAAACCACCTGAGGCCTGCAGACATTGAGAGAACACTCCACACGTGGTCCTCTGGCATAGATTATATGTTAGGTCATAGAACAAGCCAAAGCAAGCTCAAATGAATTAAAATCATATAAAATATGCTGTTAGAGCACCAGAGGATGAAACTCAAAATCAGTAACAGAACGACTTTAGGAATTTCACAAGAATGTGGAAATTGAACACCACAACACTGAATAAACACGGATTCAAAGAAGTTACAAAGGAAATTTGAAAAATTAATGAAGGTGTCATGGCAACTAGAGGTATACATGCAAAAGAATGAAATTTGCCCTCTATTATATCTTCTAAAACATTAAGTCAGAGTGAACAAAATGCCCAAATATAAAACCTAAAATTACAGTACCCAGTGAGAAAAGAAATGTAAGGCTTTATGACTTTGGATTAGACAATCCTCTTGAGTATGTCAATAAAAGTACAAGCGATAAAATAAAAAATACAGTCACTCCCCTTATCCATGGAGAAAAATCCGAAGACCCCAGGGGCATCTGAGACCTCAGAGGGTGCTGGACCCTCTGATTTGAAGTCTCTCCCGTCTGCGCTCAGACACTGTGGCCATCATTTTTGTAGTTTGAGACATGACAGTAAAAGTAGCACAGATATTTTTTTCTGCCTTCACAGTTTCACAGATAGAAAATTCATTCTAACTGCAGGTTTTAGTGATCTCACTATATAATATTTTCCTTTTCCTTGTTAAATCAAGAATTTTTACCTTTTCACTACACTAAAGCATTTTATGGTTTCTCTTTGGCATGTATGAGTTGTTGGCACCACTACTTGGGATGCTGTTTAGGAGGATAAGAGGTATTTGAACACAAAGGTGGTGATACCCAATCTGACACCCAAGACAGTACTAAGAGACTGATGGGTGACATGTGGATGACCCACTGGACAAAGGCAGGATTCACTTTGCTGCAGTGTAAAGTCCAAGGTGTAAGATTTCATGCTGCTGCTCGAAGTTGCATGTCATTTAAAACTTAAGGACTACTTATTTCTGGAATTTTCCATTTGGTAACTTTGGTCCATAATTGACTGTGGGTATTTGAAGCCACAGAAAGTGAAATCACAGCTCAGGGAAGATTTTGGTGGCTCAGTCAGACTTTGTTAAAACCAAACTTTGATAACAACCAAAACATCATATTGCATATGACATCATTAATAAAATAAGAAAGAGATTTACAGAGCAGGTGAAATTAATCATAAATTATATGTTTTCTCTAAGCCTAAATCCATAACATACAAGGAATTCTCACAACTCAATAGTAATAAAAACAAATAATTGAAGCTAAAGATGGGCAAAGAATTTGAACAGACAATTCAAAAAATATATACAAATGGGCTGATAAACACATACAAGATGCTCAATAAAAGTTATCATTGAAGATGTGCAAAACTGTAATTCCATAACACTTCACACACAGAGAATGGTAATAATATAAAAAATAATAATAATAAATGTCAAGAGCTGAGGAAGCAATGAAGAACATAGTACATTCCAGTGCTGTGGAGATGTAAAATGGTATAGCAGCTCTGGAAAAATTATGTGACAGTTCCTCAAAACGTCACACAGAAAATTACTATAAAACACAACGCTTCTAGGTATACATCTAGGACAACTGGGTGTATGTTTAAGTCTAGGATAAACACATCTACCTTTATTCTCATATTCACACTTAGCTACATATATATCTACAGACAGATACATATATACAAACATAGGTTCACACAAAAACTTGTATAATTTTCATTCTGAGTAGTTCAAATATTGAAACAATTCAAATAACTATCAACTAATGACTGGATTGATAAAATACGGTCTATCCATACAAAGGAAAATTATCTGTCCATCAAAAGAAAATAACGAAGGACTGATACATGCTACAGAGGGATAAAGCTTAGAAACCATTAGATGAAATAGGCAAACAAGTGCTAAAGGCCCCGTGCTGTCTGATTTTACTACGCAAAATCTCCTAAATAAGACATTGTTAGGTAGGTCAGCAATAGCCGGGCACTGAGGCGGTGGCTGGCTGACGAGGGATTGCTCGCAGAGTTTCTTCTGAGTCTGGTAAAGTGTTATGGAATTACACGGCTGTGATAAAGACACATATTTACGAATCTATGAAAGACCACTGAATTGCCAACTTTAAATGCTGAGTTCGCTGATATGCGAAGTCTGTATTTCAACTTAATAATTGATTTTTGGCTTACTGATTCTATATCCTTTATTTTGTATTTCGTGAATTTATTCTCTGATCTTCATTTTGCCATGGTCTAATTCATTAAATTAGAAATCAAAACCATTGTTTTTGAAATATCACTTCAACTACAGCCTACACATCTTAGTACTTATATTTTCATTATTATACATTTTATATATTTTTTCATTTTCTTCATTATTTAGTCTTTCTTCCATGAGTTGTTTGAAACTGTGTTTTTAAACTTCCAAGTGCGTAGCTTTTTCTCGTCATTTTTTTATGCTCGATTTTTACCC
>PVIC010040749.1:0-16534 GCA_004025085.1 Thryonomys swinderianus
GCTGAGTTCGAGGCTTGTCTGGGCTCCATAGTGAGCTCAGGGCCAGCCTGAACTACAAAGCGAGACCCTGTCTCAAAAAAAAAAAATTAAAAAAATAAAAATAAATAAATAAAATACGACAAGACTAAAGTAAGAAAAGTCTGGCCCCCGCAGAGTGCAGTGGAAGGGTTGTGCCTCGCTGCCGCTCATTTTCATCTGCCCATGCTGCTAGGATGAGCCTCTAGCCATGGACACCCAGGTAGGGGATTTCCTCGGGTCAGGAAGAATGAGGAACTTGTGTTTGTTACTTGGCTCAAGAGAGACAAGCCTGACTTACTGCCTTGGAAACAAATGTACGGCTGTGTTTAGATGAGTCCCCAAAGCCTCCCGCAGTCATGGAGGGGCTGAATCTAGAGGGTGGATGCTGGACTGACTCCCGGAGCCGTGTGAGGCTCGAGGGCCCTGGGGTTAGGGATGTGAGTGCTCCCCGCGCTAAGCAGTCTGGATAAGATAACGGGGCAGAAAGGCGTTGTTAAGGGCCCTGTTGCTCTGCCTGTCTTCTGCCCGCTGTGAACGGCTTCTTCTCTGCAGTGCCCCTCTGCCCTGGAGCTAAGACTTGCGGAACGAAACCTTTGCAAACCGAGAGCTAAATAAACCTTTTCCTCTTTCATTTTGGGTGCCAGGCAGTTTGCCTCAAAATTATCTGAGACGCAGATGAAGTCATATCTCTTTTTTTTTTTTTTTTTTTGAGACAGGGTCTTGCTTTGTAGTTCAGGCTGGCCCTGAGCTCACTAGGGAGCCCAGGCAAGCCTGGAACTCAGCGATCCTCCTGCCTCTGCCTCCCGAGTGCTGGGATGACAGGCGTGAGCCAGCACGCCCTCTTTTAACAGTAAATGCCTGTTTTGCGCTCCCCACGCGCCAGAGCAGTGAGGAGCTCAGGACGTCCCTGTCGGGTGCCCTCCCCTCTGTGCGGCTGGCAGTGGCCCTCAGAGGTCCGCCGCGTCACGAGGCGCCGCACTCAGCGGAGGGTCGGGTTCTGGCGTCCTGTCTCGGGGTCCGCTCTCCCCAACGACTGCCCTTCCACGTGCCTGCTCGGGGTCAGTGACCGGTGGGACTCAGGTGGAGCTCGCCGGCACATACCCTCAAACACACAAAGTGCGCACAGGTGCACCCAAAGCTGCTTTTTGTCCCTGCTTCTCTGCGACCGTATTTTTCTGATTTCCCGGCCACCGCCGCCATCCATTCAGGCACCTGAGCTAACCTCGAAGTTACCTTCCACGAGTCCTTCTGTCACCACCCTCACCCCTTCTCCCCACCAGATAGCTCCCCAGCACCTCATTTCCCTCTGCTCATCCCTCCATCCTGGAGAAGGGTATCTGCCGGCGCTGTGTAGGCTTCCCGATAGTATTCTACTGGACTTCTCTCCCTGGATCATAATTTGCCAGAACGGGTTTGTTTTAAAAGAGGATGTCAGATTATATCCTGCCCTTCTCTTAAGCTGTTACCAGGCCAACACCTGGCTCTTTACAGAGGGCGCCGCTTCTTGAGCACAGGAACACACTGCCGACTTCGGCCTTAACCTCACACATCGGTCCCTGATGGGATTCTGACCCTGCCCCCGACCTCCCCTTGGTCACCTGCCCCGGCTCCCCTACAACTGAGCTGCTGCTCTGCCCGGAGCTGCCAGTCGGGGGGGGGGAAGGTGGCGAGGCTCCCCGAGCCCTTCCGGAAGCAGGAAGAGGAAGACTTTGCGCCAGAGGAAGCCAAATTCTTTGTCCCCATGTTCACACTGGCGGGAGCGTAAATACTGTACAGGTGAAGCGGTGCCCTCTGTAAAGAGCCAGGTGCTGGCCTGGGATGAAGCAGAAAGTGTCACGCGCGAGTGGCAGTGCCCTTTCCCGTCGGAGGCCCGACTGGTTCTGCGGACTAAAAGAAATAAGGGTCGATAGGCTGAGGACACCCGGGACATTTTTCAGAGTGGTGAATCCATGGAAAGGGATTTGGGTCGAAGACCTTGAGAGATTTGGCGAGCAGCCCTTTTCAGTTTGTATCTAGTCATCTTTGTAGTTTTTAGAACCTTGGAAGTACTCCTTAAAATGTTTGGTGAATAGTTGGTTTCTGGTCTGTTTTTACTCTTTGGCATTAATAGACTGTTTACTACTTTGGTGTCGCACTTAATTATGTTGGATTAAATGTTTTTCACGGGGCATTTCTTTCATACTCATTTGAAAAAGGCTTATGGAATACCTGTGTAAACATCAAGATCAGTAGCTGTTCTCTGTGTATCTTTTTTTTGAGACAGGGTCTCGCTTTGTAGTTCAGGCTGGCCCTGAGCTCACTCTGGTGCCCAGGCAAGCCGCCGCGAACTCAGCAATCCTCCTGCCTCTGCCTCCTGAGTGCTGGGATGACAGGCGTGAGCCACCACGCCCGGCACTGTGGTGTGTGGTATTGATGGCTGGTGGGCATGAGTCTCCACGCCCAGCATTGTCTGTGGTTACTGGGGATTGAACTCAGGACCTTGCACTTGCGATGCAGGCGCCGGAACCACTGAGCTAACCCTCCGGCCCTCTGTGTATCTTTATAATGACAAGACGTGTACAGGTGGACATAGGCTGTGTATATAAAGCCACGCTCTCTGTTTGCGTGCTCTGTCTTTTGTTGCCCCAGGCTGTGAATAACACGTTCTGCGTGTCCCTCTAGCCGAGTTCAGGCAGGTCCTCTGAGGTGGCTTCCCTGCTTCTCACATAGGCAAGACTCTGTGTCGCATACATTCTTTTTGTAAAGGAAAGTGACCTGAGACAGTGCTGACATTTACTAAGCAGTAGAATCGGACCACATTCTTCTCCAGACCTTGTCTGTGGAGCGTATTTACTAAACTCTTAAAAGGAATTGCGTTAAGGTTGTTTTCCTAATAAGGCAGCTTTGTTGGAGAAATGTTTGTTTTTGTTTGTTTTTCCGAAATGGATTTAGACTCTTGGAGTTGAGAGTAAGTGAAGACATAGATAAGTGTGGAAAGAAATCAAGAAAAATGCACAGGTTTCCTGGTAGAATCTTATTTTTCTGAATACCTTCTTGCTTCTAAGTGTTTCCTTTTCCAGATATCTATAATAGGGAGGACCCTAATTAGAGCGGGAAAGACAAAGTCCAGCAAATACCTCCCTCGCGTACTTTCTGCCGTCTTTTTTTTTTTTTTTTTTTTGCTTTTTGAGACAGGGTCTCGCATTGTAGTTCAGCCTGGCCCTGAGCTCACTGTGGGGCCCAGGCAAGCCTCGAGCTCAGCAATCTTCCTGCCTCTGCCTCCCGAGTGCTGGGATGACAGGCGTGAGCCACCACGCCCGGCACTGTGGTATGCGGTGTTGATGGCTGGTGGGCGTGTCTCCACACCCAGCATTCTATGTGGTTACCGGGGATCGACTCAGGACCTTGCGCTTGTGAGGCAGGCGCTGGAACCACTGAGCTAACCCTCCGGCCCCTTTCTGCTGTCTTTTAAAATCAGAGTCTGGGCTGCACTATGGTGGAATAGTCTTTTGTCAATAGTCTTCCCGGGCATATATGTGACTTTCAGGGGCAACAAGTACTTGGTTAATGTCTTAGAAACGGAGGAACCTGTCTCCCTCTTTGACTTCTTTGGTGTATTTCTTGGTTTCTGGGTAATGTGGTCCAGGCCCAGCCCAGGAACCTGAGGTCTGATAATACACAGCGACTGTCTGAGAACCAGCAGCAGATTAAGCGCAGCTGAGGAGTCCTGGTCCCGGTTACAGCCCGGCTGCCCCTGGCTGCCACTGTCTGTGCTCCGAGCTGCTGCAGCCCAGCCTGCCTGCTCTGAGCAGCCGTGGCCCCTGGGTTATGCAGGTTGACGCAGCATCGTTGTGAGCTTCTTCTTGGGTATTTGGGTCCATTTCTGACCTGCACATCTGTCCCAAGTGTGCGAGGAAATCTCTGCTGAAGCTTGGCACCCCTGCCCCGCTGGCCAAGCCCAGAATCACCTCCACCCAGGAGAGGTGTGCAAAGGCGGTGGGTGGCCTCAGCTCTGCGGATAAGGAAGGAGGGTCTGGCCGGCCCCAGAGAAGCTTCCCCTCGTCTCTCTGTGGTTCCTCTCGGAAGAGACTTCTCCAGATGCTACAGTCTTCCACTCTGTCCTCGAAGATGTCCTAAAGTAGACAGACCTGGAGCGTCTTTCAGCCACATTTTGCCCGTTTGTTGCACATTGCCCGGGCAGACGACCACCAGTCGTCTTCAGTGCCCACCACCTCTTTTCCTCATCTCCACCTGCAGCTTAGGGTTCTGGTCATCTGCATGAAAACAGAAAAAGCATCCAAAATTCAAGTGGTATGATCAGTCTTTTCTTTCATGGGATAAGTTCTAGAACTCGGAAACCAAAGCGCCCTTAGAAGGTTCCAGAATCCCTGCGACCTTTTTGGCCTGCAAGTTGCGGCGCTTTACCGCAGAGCGCGTTCCGTGCTCAGAGCAGAGGCGGGAGCTCGGACGCCAGCGCCTCCCTGTGCTGTGACGGTGGCGTCAGGGCAGAGAAGGGAGCTGTGTCAGGCCTGCGGAGGCTGGTCCGGGGCGGCAGCCCCGCCAGGAAGAGCCCTCCGTGTGGTCGGGCCGGGAGTGACGCCGCGCTCTGCTGCAAGGCCTGAGGCTGCCTTTTCCAGAGTCCTCCGGACACACCCGCTCCCAGACGCTGCGAGCATGGTGCCAATGCTGCTGGCTGCGTGTTGTTTAAATGGTGCTGCTCGTTCGTTCTCATAAGGTCTGGAATGGGATTTCTTGTTTCTCTACTGTAATCTTCACTGGTGTTTGCAATAGAAATAGTTCTGTTGCAAATTCAAATATTTTTCTCAGAAGCATATGCTAACCTATAACAACAGTATTGTAACTTTGGAAGTTTCTTTTTCTATATTCACCCATGTTGGCATTTTTATTACCATTTTTAAAAGTTGTAGGGCTGAGGGTATAGCTCACTGGTAGAGTGTTGCTTCCCATGAGCAAAGCCCTAGACTCCGTCTGCAGGGCCTGCTCCTGCAAAATCAAAGAGACTTATTTCAAAATCGTGTGTAAAATGTCCTTGTACAATATCTGCTACTGTGACACATATATTGATAAGGTAAATATCTAAGGTTATTGTAAAAATTACCTGTTCTGCTAAGAAATCTAGTTTACATGATGCCATGTACATTAAAACATCATGTTATGCTTTCGTTGCAAGAGATGTTCTTGAGGTTTCATTTTGTCCTTTCCTTTTTTCTTTCTTTTTTTTTGTGGTACCAGGGATCAAACTCAGGCCCTTGTGCATCCAAGGTTGATGTGGTACCACTTGAGCTAAATCCCCAGGCCCCCTTTTTGTCCTTTTCTTTTTTTCATACTCTAAATTTAAAGTATTTAGTACAGTGACTTCATGAATGGACTTTTTTTTTTTTTTTTTTTTTTTTTTTTTTTTTTTTTTGAGACAGGGTCTGGGCTTTGTAGTTCAGGCTGGCCCTGAACACTATGTAGCCCAGGCAAGCCTGGAACTCAGCAATCCTCCTGCCTCTGCCTCCCGAGTGCTGGGATGACAGGCGTGAGCCACCACGCCCGGCATTGTGGTATGTGGTATTGATGGCTGGTGGGTGTGAGTCACCACACCCAGTATTTTGTGTGGTTATCAGGGATGGAACTCAGGACCTTGTGCTTGCGAGGCAGGCGCCGGAACCACTGAGCTAAATCTCCGGCCCCATGAATGGACTTTTAATGCCCAGATTAGAGGAAAAAAATAAAATGTCTTTTAATCTCTGTGAGGAGATTGGCAGTTACACAGTTAAGAAGACACTGTAGGCTGAGAATTTCAGTGCAAAGCACTTAACGTGTGAGGACCGGCCTCCATCCCTAAAGCCACAGAAAGGAAAGAGTATGTTTGAAATATCTCCTAATAGATGATGACAATATTTTCTGTCTATACAGTTTTATAGTCATCTTTAAGTAAGTTTATGAGGTATACCATGTCCAACTTAAAGATATCTTAGTGTAAAAAAAAATCCCACTAGGAAGAAAGAACCTGGTGTTTTGTTTTTGTTATTTTATTTTTTGGCAGGGGGCCTTTTTGATTTTTGTGTCTTGTTATGGCAGTATTGGAACTTGAACCCAGAATATTCACAGTGAGCTATATTTCCAGCTTTTTAAGTTTTTTATCTTAACACAGTCTGCCACTAAGACACTGTTTTTTAGACTGGTCTTGGGAACTTTCTGTCTCAGCCTCTGAGAGTCCCGGAATTATAGGAATGTGCCCCTCTTCCTGGCTGAAAAAAAATCATAATAAAGAAGTTAATGTAATAAAATACCTGGAGATTGGTTGCATAACAATGTAAATGCAGTTTATTGGCCGGTACACTGTAAAATGGTCGCAGTGGTAAGTCTCACGTTTTGTGCACCTGACTGTGATCCTGCAAAGTCAGTGCCAGGCAAAGCGGGTTCTGGAATGATCTGCTGCCTCCACATGAAGTGACAGGGCTGGCACTGCCGGGGAGAGGGCAGGTGATTCGGGGCGGGTGGGTCTGGGTGGTGGGCGTGGTTCTAGAGTGGGGCAGCTGCCTTTCTGTACATTAGGTGCTTGTGTAGAGGGTTACCTGGAGTGGTGGGACCCCCGGCCCCTGGGATGGTGTGGTAGAGTCGGGCCTCTAGAAGTGTAGCCCTCCCCCAGTGGCCCCTGACACGCAGCGTGCCTGGCTGTTCCCTTCCCTGAACGAGATGTCGCCAAAACAGGATGGCGTCTGGAGGGCACCTGGTGTCTGTAGCACTCCTGTGTGCCCTGTGGCCTTTCTCTGAAAGCATCCTGTCCCGACACATAGGTGCGCTCTTCTGCGTTGGGTGCTTCCCTGCCCAGGTGAGCCCACAGCCACCAGGGCGCCCATGTGAGGCACCTGCCTGGCCGCGAGCCCGGACCCCCCTGGTGGCTCCGGGTGCACAGAGGCCCGTGCCCGTCCCGCCCCAGCCTTGCCTTTGCGCTCAGCCTGTTTTCTTGTAAGACCTTCCTCAGCAAGTGCTTCTGAGGAGGGCCTCGCCTGTGTCCCTGTGAAAGCACGGCCGGGAGAGCAGCGTGGGGCACGTCAGGGCTGTGAGCGGCGCCCTCAGACCACAGCCGGCGTTCCCGCCCTGAACGTTTGTGAATGACCAAAGCTGATGGCTTCAGTATTCTCGCCCATTTCCAAAGAGCAGTTGTCGTGTTCCGGTGTTGCGGTAGGGGCCTCTCTTTTCCTTGTGGTCATTTCCAGTGCTAACTTTGGCCTTGTTTCCATTAGGAGAGGAAAGCATGGAAATTAAAAAGCAAATTACAGGGATGAGAAGATTACTGAATGACAGCACCGGGAGGATATATCAGCGTGTTGGCAAAGAAGGAGAAAAGCTAAAAGAGGAGCCCCAGGATTTGGGTCTAGTCTGGCCTCAGCGTCTGAACCCCTCTGCAGAGGCCCCGCAAAGCCTCCCCCCTTCTTCACGTGCGTGGAACGAGCTACAACCCCAAAGCGAGCCGCTCTCAGGGCAGTATGGTACCCGCTCTAGAACCTTCCAGAGTCAGCCACACTCCGCCACCAGCGCCAACGGTACGGTTCTCTTCGGTTTCAGAACCCACTTGCCGGGGTCCTGCCGGGTCCTGTTTCTGAATATTCAGCCTATTACTAGATTGCCCCTTAACCACTCAGTTTCGCTGAGCTATTTCAAAGGTCAGGAAAAAGCGAAAGTATATTATGTGACCTAGAACTGAGAATCAGGAAAGGTGGAGGTTCTAGGCCCCATGTGAGGACGACCACAGGAGAGCGTTCGGCCCTTGAAGTAAGTTAAAACTATCATCTGCTGATGCACGGGTGTGACGGAAGACTCAGCGCTAGGGCACAGATGGCTCCCTTCCGTACTGAAAGAGTTTACCTGTCTGTGTGCTGTGCCCTCACGTGCACGGTATATCCTCTTGCTCACTCACTCATAAGGGGTGATCAGAACAGATGGTGAGTGCCTCCACTTTTACAAGTTGATTACGAGGGCCGGGGACTTAGCTCAGTGTTTCTGAAGCCTGCCTAGCAAGCGCAAGGTCCCGAGTTTAATCCCCGGTAACCACATACCACAGTGCCGGGCGTGGTGGCTCACGCCTGTCATCCCAGCACTCGGGAGGCCGAGGCAGGAGGATGGCTGAGTTTGAGGTTTGCCTGGGCTCCATAGTGAGTTCAGGGCCAGCCCGAACTACACACTGAGACCCTGTCTCAAAAAAAAAAAAAACTTGATTACAGTAAAAGACACACTGCCACCAGTCCTCTTCCAGATTGCCCCCCTTATTTCAAACCTGCTCACCCCATTGCTCTTGCTGCTTTCTGAAGCCACCCTGGGAGTCCACTTTCATGAGTGTCTCTGTGAGGGGACGTTAGCTGCCGTCCACTGAAAGGCGGACCACAGAAACGTGGCAGTGCGTCTCACTCACTAGACCTGGCACCACGTGACTCGGGGGCTCTTCCCCAGAGCCGGCAGGTGGAACATCAACGTCCCGAGTCGCTCACCGCGTGGCAGGAGCTGCGACGGCGCTCCTCCAGGGGCCCTCACCCGGGGTCCCCAGCGCTGCCTCCGTGGGCGGCGGGGACGGTGGGCGTGGTCTGGGCCGCGGGGGAGACTCTGAAGAGGATCAGTGGCAGTGCGTCTCTCGTGTCACATTTTATATTTAAACAGTCACGATGTTTTCACTTAATGAGATCCTTTCAGAAAGAGAGGTTTTGATTTGTTTTTTTTCTCTTTAAACGCAATCTGCAGTAACCAGTTCAGGGTCTGGAAAAGCCACACCGAGACACTGAATCCAGGATGAGCGGTCTCTCTCTTCCTCTCTGCCACGGGGCCAGCCTCGAGTTCACAGCGTCCTTCCGCTAGAGGAGGAGACGGCTCTTTGAAAGCTCCTCCATAAAAGTAGTCCTTTCTCTTCAAAATTAGAAAGTGATTTATAACGAGCTGAGAAGGGTCGGTGTGTCCTCTAAAAGTGACAGAGGCGCTGAGAATGTGCCTAGGAATACGCTGCAGGCCCCTCCCCCCGCTGGCCGGGAGATGATAAGGGAAACGGTGAAGTTGGGCGGCGACTGTTCTGCTCTCCGGTGCACACCAGGGGTGTGGGCTGGACCCGGGAGGGGCCCTGGTGTCCCGCATGACCCTCGAGTGACGTGGGTTTGAGCCGCGCAGGTCCACTTAAGGTTTGTTTTTTTAGATTTATCACAGATGAACCTCACAGCCTGGAGATAGGGAGAGAACTGAGAAAAAGTTCTGTGTGTCGTGAATGCACAAAATGTCTGTGGACAGTAGTCTGTGTTATCATTGACTGACATACACATATACACACCTATGTAATTTTTGAATTTATCAAAAGGTACGCACGCCTATGTAGACTCTGCACGGCCCCATTCTCAGCGGAGAGAAATAGGAATAAATGCAAGGATGCCCCATTACACCGTCACTGCGTGAACTTAATGAGTTGCACAGCCATCTCCTGTTGCTGCTGCCGAGGGCCCGAAGTACCGGTCAGAAGTCCTCGGCCTGGTGTGCATGGCTTTGATCCCAGCAGTCTGGGAAGCTGAGGCAGGAGGATCTCAAGTTCACACCCGGCCTGGCAATTAAGCAAATTCTGTCTCACAGAATAAGTGGGGTGGGGGTTGCTTGGTCCGAAGCCCCGGCTCCAGTCCTCGGTGCAGACTCACGGTGAGCTTGGTTCCCTGTGTGCTCCCGACGGCACAGAGCACCCTGTGCTGTCCTTGCCATTCGAGGGCCACCTTTATGTACCCGGGATCCTCTGGTGTTCGCCTGGACTTATGTGCAGTTTTGAAGTTGTAACAGCTCAGCTGGGTACAGTCTGGCATCCAGTGATTGAGCTGCGAGTATTTGGTAGTTTAGTGGTGGAGAACTTTCCTGTAGTATCTACGCACAATACAATTACAGGATTAAATTACACTGGTGTAGAATAAAGCGTGTAATTGGAACAAAACGATAGACTTGCTCACCCCCCCAGCGGAAGACTGAGCTGGCAGCCGTTCGGGGCCCCGTCTTTGGGTGTGAGCACCGGCCCTGGAGCCCTCACCCCACGGCGGCGCGGGGAGTGTGTTCACGAGTCAGCACACAGAGCAGGGTCATTTTATTCAAGACAAGCGAACTGGACTTACACCGTGGTAGAGAGACTCTGGCGAGGGAGGGGCGTGCGGGGCAGGAGTGGACGGGGCCGTGGGAGGCGCCCACAGGCCCGTCTGGCCGTCCAGGTAAAAGAGCCCTGTGCTCCCGCTCGCTCCTCCTCCCGCCCTGCACAGCCCAGCTGGAGGGTATTGCCCACGTTGCCCTGCGGTCGCCGCTTTTCATTTGTGAAAGACATGCTTTTCATTAAAACGTTTTTTTTTTTTTGAGACAGGGTCTCGCTTTGTGGTTCAGGCTGGCCCTGAGCTCACTATGGAGCCCAGGCAAGCCGCTGTGAACTCAGCTATCCTCCTGCCTCTGCCTTCCGAGTGCTGGGATTACAAGTCATATATTAAATATTTAACCTTTTTTTTTTTGAGACAGGGTCTCGCTTTGTGGTTCAGGCTGGCCCTGAGCGCACTATGGAGCCCAGGCAAGCCTGGAACTCACAGCAATCCTCCTGCCTCTGCCTCCCGAGGGCTAGGTTGGCAGGTGTGAGCCACCACACCTCGTACTGTGGCGTGTGGGACTGATAGCTGGTGGGTGTGAGTCACCACGCCTGGTATTGTTGCATGTGGTTACTGGGGATCGAACCAGGGACCTTACACTTGCTAGGCAGGTGCCAGAACCACTGAGCTAAATCTCCAGCCCTTATTAAAACTTTTTAAGTAAACCCTCTTAATTTTTAATATGAACTCTGGCACTGAGCCTATGAACAATATTCAGCAACCAGTTGACTTGAAGGTCTGTATCAGCCGTGTTCCGTTTCATGCAAACCAGCGGGTGTGTTTGTCGTGACGTGGGGGGGGGGGGGGTCACCCGAGATGCTGGTCTGGCGGAGGGCGGCCTGCGTGTGTTCCCCGTGACACGGCCCGCACCTCGCCCCCTAGAAGTCCGGCTGACCAGAGAGAGCGGCCCCCAGACCCAGGCTGGGAAACTCTGGGTGCATTTTCTCGGGCACAGTGTCCGCCTCGTTGCGCACGACTGCAAAGCCTGCCAGGGGACCCCCCTCCCTCCCCCTTTAGAACTTGTTTTGCTTCTTGGGCACCTGTCACTCTTCTCTCTCATGCTCAGGAGAATTTCCCGCGGTGAATTCGTCCGTCGCATCAAACTGCTGTACTTGCAGCTGCCAGTCCACGCTGCAGGCCATTCTGCAGGAGCTGAGGACCATGCGGAAGTTGATGCAGGTCCAAGCAGGTACGCAGGCCGGCCCCGCGGGAGGCCTTCCGCTCCCATCCCCGTCTGCGCCCTCCGTGGGGATCCTCATCGTGCCCTTGTTACAGATCCCTTCCCTCCTTGCTGTCTTGCGGTGCCTTTTGAGAATCTGTTGGCCCTGCTTTTTCTTGGCACTGTGGGGTTTTCTCCTTAGCAGACCAAGAAAATTTCGATCGCTCCTAATACTACTTGCGTACGGTAGACACATTGTCCATATGCTTCATGCCCTGACCGCCCGGTACTTTGCAGATTCCAGTTAATTAAATCCCAGCACACACATGTAGAAGAGGCCGTTAGGACGCGTGAGCTCACTGTGGAAAGTGCTTGGAGGCGGGAGCTACAGAGAAGTCCCGAGTCTCAGGCCCCACTTCTGGCTTTTCCTTCTCACCCTCCGCACATAGAAGCTCAGAGCCACTGCGCCTGCCCTGGCCATGTGCATGGCTCTTCCCACCGTGGCTGGGTGAGGTAAAGAGCTGAAGAGTAACGGATTTGAAGTTGGGGGTAGGACACCCCGTTTCTCCTGAGCTTCGGGGTTTCACCTGTCACTGACTCACAGGATTATTTTCAAATCAGATCGCACACAGCCACTTTTTAAGGTGTGGTGCCCGCAGAAGCTGCCTCATTAGTGTTGGTGTAAAGAGCACGCAGCATTTTCCAGAAGTCTGGAGGTCAAGGTCTTGACTGTCTTCACTGAGCGGCTCATTTTCTAATCTCCACCATCAGGGGGGCAAGCCACAGGTACAAGAAATAATACGTCACCTTCTCAAGCCTTCCCTCTTGTCGGGGGAGCCTGCGGCTCGCTGTGAGCTGGGGCAGAGCAGAACGGACAGCATAGGCCCCCCGTGCCCCCCGCCTCCCTCCCGGCATCGGTGCTGGGGGAGGCCATCGCCCCAAAGCTGCTCTTGGTGCCGTTAGAGTGAATCCTAGCAGAACCCTAGTACTGGGCGGTGTGAGTTTGGTATCGAAAGGCTGAAGCTTAGCTGTGTCAGTCACTCCAAGTCACGGCCCAGTACGGTGAGCCAAAGGCTTGCTGAAAAGCAGTGTGTTTTGAAGTATTAAGTTGCATCTTACCCCAAGGCAGAGATCAACATTTTGCTCAAGTCAGGGGAGCGTTTGATTCACCTTGTTCCACCACAGTGGTCGGTGCTCTTCTTAACCGGGCAGAGCTTAGCATCTCCCACAGAAGGGCCTCGAAGGAAAGGTTACTTTGCTATGGGCAGATCCTTTCCTCAGAAGGAGAAGTTCTTCATACTTAAGAAAACAGGCATGTGAAATTGTAATGATTTATTTTGTTACTTAAGCTCCTTACTACTGAAAGCCCAAATATAAATTGCAACCATTTAAATCCTTGACTGAAGCCTTTTTAGAATCTATTAAGTAAATGCTGCTCTGTCACCAGGTATTCCTTTCTGAACTTTTGCAGATTAGGCAAATAAATGATCCCAAATCTACAGACAACATAAAGGATGGACTGAATAAATTAACTCTCATTTTCTTAAACTGAGAAAAACTTGTGTGGGGTATATTTATTTAGGTTTCATTACTAGTAAAACTTGGATTTAAATTGCATTTTTAAAGTTTCACCTTTATTTTAGGGACCTGACAAGGAGTAAGGTCAAGCAGAAAGGTCTAGATGCCAGAAACTTTGAGCTGCGTCTAAATTTTCAAAAGGAGAAGCAAAAATCAGATCATCCCCATGGTTTTAAAATCAAAATCATTCTTACTTTTCTCTGGATATGGTGTAATTAGAGAGGGCGTGGCCCAGCTGGTATTGGTCATTGTGTCCTGGGTCCCTCCGCCCATGGAGACAGGACAGTCCCGGCCTGGAGTTAGAGTAGATACGACAGAGTTTTCAGCCCTGGCTACGCACTAATCACTGGAGGAGCTTTGGCCAGATGCTGGTGCCAGGCCCTGTCTTGGACCTTCCCATCCACTTGCTCTGGGTTGGGGATAAGACTCTGGAGTTGGTTTAAAAACTGTGATTTTTGAGCCGGAGATTTAGCTCAGAGTTTCCGGCACCTGCCTCGCAAGCGCAAGGTCCTGAGTTTGATCCCAGTAACCACCTACAATACCGGGCATGGTGACTCACGCCCACCAGCCATCAATACCACACACCACAGTGCCGGGCGTGGTGGCTCACACCTGTCATCCCAGCACTCGGGAGGCAGAGGCAGGAGGATTACTGAGTTCCAGGCTTGCCTGGGCTACGTAGTGAGCTCAGGGCCAGCCTGAACTGCAAAGAGAGACCCCATCTTAAAAAAAAAAAAAAAAAAACCTGTGATTTTTGTGTGCCACTGAACTTGAGCTCCACTGAGAATAATTGCTGCCAGTCAGTTTCTCTTTTTTAGATCATTTCTGTCTAATACTTTAAATTTCTTTCCCGTGCTGGAGGGTTAGCTCAGTGGTTCCGGCGCCTGCCTCGCAAGTGCAAGGTCCTGAGTTTGATCCCCGGTAACCACATATAATGCTGGGCATGGAGACACCCCCACCAACAATCAACACCGCATACCACATTGCTAGACGTGGTGGCTCACGCCTGTAATCCCAGCACTCGGGAGGCAGAGATGGGAGGATTGCTAAGTTCGAGGCTTGCCTGGGCTCCATAGTGAGCTCAGGGCCAGCCTGAACTACAAAGCGAGACCCTGTCTCAAAAAAAAAAAAAAATTTCCTTCCCTCCTGGGGATGAAACTATCAGCATCAAAGTGTAAAGTCTTTATTTTCAAGTAAAAGGAAGTGACCCTTGTATATGTGAATTTGGACACATTTGGTTTTTTGGCTTGTGCTGATAGGTTTCCTTCTGCCAAATCACGCGGGTCCTGAGGCCATAGGTATGTGGGAAACCAAGTTAACAGATAGGAATTCAATACAAATTCAAGCCACGCCTCCCTGCTTCCTTTTCCTTTGGAATTTTCCCAAATGGTTAGCAAGCCTGGCATCTCCGAGCGCACCTGTCAGAGACGCACCTCCCGCCGTGGAGTCCTTGAAGTGTGTGTTTCCTGTGCGTACTTCCTCCTGGTGCTGTGTTGTTCACCTGTGGAACTCAGCCTGCTCCTAGACTTTACTAACTTGCTTGACTTATATACAGCTCCGTTTTCTTACTTTTCTAAAACAAGTCTGGAGCCTAGTCTGACGCACTACAACACTGCCCTGGAGAGGATGGATTGCGTGGAGCCCTTGATGGGGAAAGAGCTGTGGGCCTGGTCCAGCGATGAACGGGCGCCCTCTGCATGCCCACTGGTCCCTGTGACAGCCCCCCCAGACTGTCTTGCCCACTGGATCGTCACGGCCTCGCCGTTGTCCATTTTGGGGTCTGCGGATGGCAGCTGAAGCATTCCAGACAGTTGGGCTTCTAGATAGCTGCACCTAGATTTCAGTCCTAGGGTTCTCATGGGTTTGCAGAGGGCACGTGATTCACGAGCGCACGATCGTCTGCTTTCTCATGGCTCTTGATCTTTTCCTTCCCTTGAAGCCAGCAGTAGCATTTCACCAGGCAGGCGGTCCCCTGGGGTGGAGCGGGTGCCCCCGGGTGCATCTCTGCCCTCCGGGCTTTAAAGGGCGCCAGCCTGCGTCGGGTGCAGAGTAGGATTTGTTTTGATGTGCTTTATCCTCGAGGGGGCTTCACTCCAGTGTCAGTTTGCAAATGACAGAAGCTGGACCCGGGTCAAGTTATCCTCGGTTAGACGCAAGTGCCTGTGCCATGTTTGTGTTTATTGTTCACAGTTGGAACTCAAAACAGACAACCACCCCCAATTTCCCTTATATGCTCCCAGCGAACTGCTGTCTCACGCAAGAGAAACAAAAAGAAAAAAGTGCCCCCCAAGCCTGCAGAACCCATGACTGTGAAGCAAAAGGCCAGTGCGGTGGAAACGGAGAGGAAGCCCGCGGCAGGGGCCCCGGAGCAGCCCGCAGCGCCAGCCGCCGCTGACCACTCGTCCCTCGAGCAGAGCCGCGTCCTGGGCTTCGGCATTGTTCTCCAGTCGGCTTCCTCAGACGTAAGTCGCTGCCTCCCGCCGCCAGCTCTGCTTGGCACAACTCTCAGGAGCGCATGGGTTACGGTTTTCCCTTCACGGGTTCTGCCCAAAGCAGCGAGAAGAACTTGGGAAACCCCCGAGGGAGAGACAGGAAGACCAGTCGTCATGTCTTTGCCTCGAACTCTCTTTCCCGAAATCTGTGTGCTGATTTGTGTAAACATATTCCCGTTCTTTATCTCTGAAAAAACAAGGGCAGTGGCATAACTAATCTGCTCACTAATTCCTTTAACATTTTTAATTTTGAAGTGGCAGTTTTCAATTTCCTTGGCGTAGAAAACTGGAGAACATAATTAGATCCCTTGTAGACGGGCATAAACGAAGCATGGAGATAAGGTCATACCTTTCTGGAAATACAAACTAATAATAAAAAAGGAGCAGTGTGCTAATTCTATTTGATGGAGGCAAGCTACACTGCTAATTAGGCGGCACTGCCGTGCCATTCACCGGCGTAATGATAGGTTAACGCTCGGCAGAGGTTTGCTATTTTAATACTGTAGCTGGAGCATTGCAGGCCCGATGCTGGATCACGTCGGAGGTAACCATCCGATTTGCTGTTTTATATTCATGGGACTATAATGAATTTCTTTCATAATGTGCTCTACTTACAGTCATCATACTCTAATACAGTATCTTTACCTGAGTATAATTTATTCTTGAACCTCGAGTTGTTGGTAGAGTTCTTTTTTTTTTTTTTTTTTTTTGAGACAGGGTCTCGCTGTGTAGTTCAGGCTGGCTCTGAGCTCACTATGTAGCCCAGGCAAGCCTCGAACTCAGCAATCCTCCTGCCTCTGCCTCCCGAATGCAGCGGGGATGACAGGCGTGAGCCACCACGCCCAGCACTGTGGTATGTGGTACTGATGGCTGGTGGGTGTGAGTCTCCACACCCAGCGTTGTATGTGGTTACCGGGGATCGAACTCAGGACCTTGAGCTTGCGAGGCAGGTGCTGGAACCACTGAGCTAACCCTCCGGCCCACAGAGTTCTTAAAATAAACAAGAGACAGAGGGATCTATTATCACCAGATCTCACAGGATGAAGATCCTGTTGAGAACTCCCACAGGCCCTACCTTTTAAAC
Organism: Thryonomys swinderianus; assembly: GCA_004025085.1. Lineage (NCBI taxonomy): Eukaryota > Metazoa > Chordata > Mammalia > Rodentia > Thryonomyidae > Thryonomys > Thryonomys swinderianus. Next base: position 16,456 of record PVIC010040749.1, read on the forward strand.
TTTAAGTAAAAAACAAGTTGCTGTTTTAAAAAAAGTATCGTTTCCAAATTGTAGTATAGCGTATACCCACCTTGGGCCT
>PVIC010040750.1:0-16676 GCA_004025085.1 Thryonomys swinderianus
TATGATTCTCCTGTTCCAGCCTCCCTCATGCTGGGATTACAAGTGTCCACCACCACGCTCGGGGCCCATTTAAAATTTTGTCATAAACATGTTCCCCTGGCCTCTGTGTGGCGCTTTTGATCTTATTTCAGCTCTGGGCAGGCCCAGCATGGAGAAAGGTAGTGCAGTGGTGAGTGAGTGGGTGACCTTCAGCCTGGCTCCTGCCTTCTGAGTCCTCACTGAGGGCCGCTCCTCTCCTGGTCTTCCATGGGACACTTCCTGCTCGCAAGGGCTGCGCACCGCCGTGCTGGTGAGTGCACAGTGCACGAGGCCCGAGGATGCCTGTGGGCTGCACTGCTGGAAACTGGCGAGGCCTCCACTGACCACTCACAGCCTGCAACCCAGGAGACCATGCACAGCTGCACCGTGTCCACCCTCACCAGGAGCCGGATCCCTGGGAGACTGGAGTGAGGGGACAGCAGATCCCCATTCAAGTTAGGTGATGACCCAGATCTTAAGGCAGAGGGAACGGGACCTGGAGCCATATGCTTGCAGGAAGCGGGTGGAAGGTGTGAGCTCTAGGCTCTGCATTTATAGAACACAAAGACTGGGTGGTGGCACACACCTGTTATCTCAGGAATGGGGAGGCTGAGATAGGAGAATTGCAAGTTCGGGGCCAGCCTGGGCCACATAGTGAGATCCTGTTTCAGACCGTAAAACTCCGGAAGCTATGTACCAATATAAATTTTTTTACACGATTGCTCCTTTAGGCCAAAGACTGGATTCCAAATGTGGCTGGAAGAAAATAGGAGTATCATTTTGTCTGACAATCCTGACTTTTCAGATGAAGCAGACATAATAAAAGAAGGAATGATTCGCTTTAGAATATTGTCAGCTGAAGAAAGGAAGGTAAATATAATGGTGCTATTAAGATCTTAGTGAATTTTCCAGGCTTTAAAAAAGTTTCATAGAAATGGCTTTATCTAGTTTTAGGAAATTGAATACAATGTAAAATTGATAGTGGAGAAGAAATGGAAATGTCAGTTTTGAACATGTGGATTTGTACTTTCGGGAGGCACCTCCAAGAAAAGCTCCATTAGTTATAAATCAAAAGCAGAAATGATGAATGTGTAAAACTGAAGTCAATCTGTCTTTGAACTGCTACCACATGGTCCTTGCATATGGAATTTTAAAAGGCTGACTGCTTACGGAGAACACTTCTTCAGGGAGATGAGAGCAGTGTTGTGTCCTGTCCCCACCTTTCCTGTGAAGATCTGGCTTCTTGCCATACTAAGGGGCTTTCTTGGGAAGTTATGGGTCCTGGGGGGTTCCCTGGTGTCCACCTCTTCGGGACCGCAGTGACACAGCCACTTGCTGTGGGTCTTGAGTAACAAGAAGTTAGAATTTGCCCTAACCACTCCCAGCCTACTTGTAGCCTGTTAATCAAGTTCCTGTTTCCTGCTTTCATTGGTACTTCTAAAGGGAATAAAGATTCTGTAGAATTAGATACATATGAATTAACAAGGAGCAAAGAAAGAAATGGCTTGAACCCAGACACATCCCCAGCCTGTCATTGTGGTTCTGAATGCTTAAAATTAAGTGTCAGGGGGCTGAGGATTTAGCTCAGTGGTTCCTGCATCTGCCTCACAAGTGCAAGGTCCTGAGTTTGATCCCTAGCACCACATACCACAGTGCCAGGTATGGTGCCTCATGCCTGTCATCCCAGCACACAGGAGACAGAGGCAGGAGGATTGCTGTCAGTTTGAGGCTTGCCTGAGTTACACAGTGAGCTCAGGGCCAGCCTGACTACAAAGCGAGACCCTGTCTCAAAAAAAAACAAGGACTGGGGACATAGCTCAGGGCAAAAGCCCTGACTTCAGCTCCCAGTACAGGGAAGGAAGGAATCAGTAAAAGGCCAGGAAAGTAAAGCAGGAGAAAGGAAGCTATTGTAGGTTGAAAGATTAAGGAGCAAATGAAATGCTGTGCACCGTTTGGTACAGTGTGTACTGTGAAGTTTGCAGGGCATTTCTGGACTGGCGGTGCAGTAGGTGTGAAGCATGGGCAGCGTAGGGGCCCCAGGAGGGAGCTATTGGGCCGTGATAGTGACACATGAACCCACAGCAGCATGCGATGCTTGTGCCTGTCTGCGGTCGGCTGGGAGGGGACTGAGGGTGCTCCCAGTGCCCTGCCCTGTCCACAAGAACTGCACTACAGTGGGGAAAGGTGTTAGCGGTTAGGAGAACTGGGCCAAATCTATCAGAATCGTTCCTATAGTCACATGTAAATCTTCAGTTCTCAGTGCAGCTGGTGGCCCACACCTCTAAGTTCTCCGGGAGGTTGAGGCGGGAGGGTTGCAGGTTCTTACCCAGCCTGGCAACTTGGCAAGAACCTATATCAAATCAAAATATAAATAAATAAAAACGTTCTATAGCTCAGTGCCAGGGCTCTAGGTTGAATCTCCAATACTGAGGGGAAACCCTACAATTATCTCAGAGGGTTCCTGCAGTTATACTATTTTGCACTTAATATGAATAATTACAAGCTGAGTTTAGACTGAAATATTGTAGAAATAAAACGTCAGTTTTTTAGTATGCTCTGCAATCAAGAATAAAAGACTTGATGCTTTTAGAAGTATTTTAGATATTTAAGCGCTGCATAGAAGTTGTGATATTAACTGGTACCCTGTCAAGTTTCAGCTGTGTATCTTTTAGGTCAGGTTTAGCTACACTGCGTCGGTCTCTGTAGACATTCATTGTTTCTTTACGATGAAAATGTCACACATCCTTTTCTCCAGCTCTCAAGTACAGTACAGTGTCTCACCAGCACTTCCGCTCCTGACTGTAGCGTGGTTCCCACTGCCCACCCTCCCAGTGCCTCCCAGCCCCCAGCCCTGCTTTGGTAACTGGCATTCTGCTCTCAGTCTCTAAGAGATCAGCTTGTTTTTTGTTTTTGTTTTTTTTTTTTTGCTTTTTGGAGACAGGGTCTCGCTTTGTAGTTCAGGCTGGCCCTGAGCTCACTATGGTGCCGAGGCAAGCCGCCACAAACTCAGCAATCCTCCTGTCTCTGCCTCCCGAGTGCTGGGATTACAGGCGTGAGCCACCACATCCGGCATTGTGGCATGCGGCGTTGATTGTTGGTGGGCATGTCTCCACGCCCAGCATTATATGTGGTCACCGGGGATCGAACTCAGGTCCTTGCGCTTGGGAGGCAGGTGCCGGAACCACTGAGCTAACCCTCCGGCCCAGCTTGTTTTTGTTTTTTGAGACAGGGTCTCACTAGGTAGTTCAGGCTGGCCTTGAACTCACTATTCACTGTGCAGCCCAGACTGGCTACAAGCTTGCCTTGCTTCCGGGGTGCTGGGGTTACAGGTGTGTGCCGCAGCACCCAGCATAACTTTTTCATTTTATCTGTTTATGTATTTTTGCGGTGTTAGGGGCCACACTCAGGGCTTTGTGCATGCTAGGCACACTTTCTACCACTGAGCTTTGTCTCGAGCCCTCGCGCTTGCAGAGTCCCAGTGAGGGCTGTCATGCTGTGCTCTCGTCCTGGCTTTTTTCATTTCACACTCTCATCATGTTGTCACGGTGACAGGGTTTCGTTTTCTTGGCGGTTGATTGGCAGTATGACACTGGAGAGCGACGCGTGCTTGTTGCTCTTCAGCTGTTGGGAATGTGAGCATCTCTTCTGGGACCTTGGCCTTCTCTGGGTGTGTGCCCACATGAGGGGCTGCTGGGGGTCCTGTGTAGGCTGCATTTCATGGGAGCCCTGTAGTTTCCCATCCCAGCTGCACTGATGGGCGCTCCCACCTTCTGCTTGATCCTCGGCATGTTAGTTCTTTGATCTTTCTGCAAATGCCTGTTCGGGATTAAGGTGAGAGCTCACTCAGTGGGCTGTTGACTTTCATTTCCGTGATGATCACTGATTTTGACCATTTTTTGTGCCTTCTTTAAGAAAGGTCTGTTTAGAATGTATTACCTGTCCTTTAACGGGGCTGTTTTTGTTTTGTTTTTTTTTGCTTTTTGAGGCAGGGTCTTGCTTTGTAGTTCAGGCTGGCCCTGAGCTCACTATGGTGCCCAGGCAAGCCGCCGCGAACTCAGCAATCCTCCTGTCTCTGCCTCCCGAGTGCTGGGATGACAGGCGTGAGCCACCACGTCCGGCATTGTGGTATGCGGTGTTGATTGCTGGTGGGCGTGTCTCCACGCCCAGCATTATATGTGGTTACCCGGGATCGAATTTAGGACCTTGCGCTTGCGAGGTAGGCGCTGGAACCACTGAGCTAACCCTCCGGCCCTTAACAGGGCTGTTTTAGGCTGTGGAATATTCTGAGTTCCTTAGATATTCTGAACATCAACCCTTTGTTCAATAGTTTGCAAATATTTTTTTTCCATAGAATAAAAGATCTGCTAATAATTAGAATCTTAATGAGTAGCTCAACAATTCTGGTGCTAACTATTCTGTTTTATATGTGAGAATGTTACCTGGAAAAGTAAAGAAATCTAGTTTTGTTGTTGTCACTTAAAAATTTTCCCACTTCCCCTCTTTTCCCCAAGGCATGGACTATCAAGGCCAAGGGAGAAGCTGCAGGCTCTGGAGTTGAAGCAAAGAAGCGGAAACATGTGGATGATGAAAATCATGACTCAGGGAGCCATGAGGAAGCGGCGAAGGAGAATCTTAATCTGTCCAAAAAGCAAAAACCCTCTGACCTTTCTGCTAATCAGAAACTGTCAGCCTTTGCTTTTAAGCGGGAATGAAGGGCGGACGTGCCCTGAGGAAAGCGAGGAGACTTTTTTCCTCCTGGATGAATCTGAGCTTCTCTCCATCTTTGTTGCATGCATTCCTACACCTGTGTTCTGAAGAGCTCCTTGGCAGCTCTTCGTCTTCAGGATGAAGTAGCTTGGGCAGAGGCCCTGAGCCGGACCCTGGCACGGGGCACAAAGTGTGTAGGAAACAGCGTGTGTGAGAACAGTCATCTTGGCAGAGTACTCTGCCCGCGGATGGGTCAGAACCACTGTGAGTGTGATTATTCCAAGGCCGCCATCTTGCCTTGGTTCTTTCAGTTTCACAAATATTCAAACCAGAGACTTAGTCCTGCACATTGAAGTACCTTCTAGGAGTTTCCTCACTTGGTTATACCCTGGGAAGAACCAGCCACAGCCTCATGAGCGTGGGCGGCTCCATCTCCTTCAGGAGAGGCCTGAGAGCCAGGCTGCTTCTCAGTGTGGGGCCCTAGACCTGTAAATAACCTTGGAGATGAGACTCTTTTTGTGCATGCTTTAGAAATTTCATTATATGGCTGTCAGTTGTCTGTTTGTATAGTCTTAGTGTTTCTTGTTGTTTTAGGGTTTTTTAGATAAATAAAATATTCTCATTTCCATATTTGGCTTACGATGATGTCTACATCATTGTGCCATAAAGTGGAAGTGTTTCTGGAACACACGTGTTCTGTGTCGCCCGTGTAAGGAGGTCCTGTGTATCACCATTAAAGGATAAGCAATATATCCTACCACTTACCATGCTCCTGAGGCCAGACTCTGCACAACCCACAGCCTTCAAAGGCACTGCATGACAGCCTTGGCAGGGCTCTGCTGAGTGGGTCCCTAAAGTCTTCTTTTTTTGTCTTTGATTTTATTGGTACATTCTATATACAAGTTATGATCACAGTCAACACTAAGAATTTTAACAAGTACATGACACAACATAATTCTCATTTTTTTCTCATTCCCATGACCCTCCCACAATCCTGCCCCCTATATACATAAGCTTTGTTTCCTTTGTTTTCTTTTAACCAATCCCCTGCCCTGCTTTTTTTAGATAGGGTCTCACTTTGTAGCCCAAGCTAGCCTCAAACCCACAGCAATCCTCCTGCCTCTGCCTCCCTAGTGCTGGGATTACAGGCATGAGCCACCACACCTGGCATCGTGGTATGTGGTACCAGGGATCAAACTCAGAACCTTGCTCTTTCACAGCAGACGCTGGAACCACTAGGCTAAATCCACAGCCTACTATCACATTGTTTTCTTTCCCTTCTTTACTTACCCCTAACCCTTCTTCTCTTTGAATATTTTCTTACTATTTCACAAGACCTATCATATATTTTAGAACTCATTTACACCTTCAGTTCTGCATACGGGGAAAAGGTATGGTATTTAAATATCTATATCCTGTTTATTTCACTTATGAGTATGTCCTCAAGTTACATCCATTTAAGTATAAAGGACTCAAATGTATCATTCTTTTTGACAGAGTAATACTCCATTAGATTTTTTTTAAAGCCACAATTTATTCAGGCTTCTATTGATGTGCTTTTGGGCTATTTCCAAAGTTTAGCTATCACTCACTGAGCTGCTATAAACATGGGTGCACATTTGTTACTGTGATATGAATCTTTTAATTATTTTTTATATATACACAGCAGGGAAATAGAAAGGTCAAATGGACCTCTAATCCTAGTTTTTTGAGGAATTTCCACACTGATCTCCACAGTGACTGTGCCAATCTACATTCCCACCAACAATGAAAAAGGGTTCTGTTCTCCCCACAGCCTCACCAGCATTTGTTGTTGATTTCATGATAGCAGCCATTCTTTATGGAGTGAGATGGAATCTCAGTGTTGTTTTTATCTGCAACTCTCAAATGACCAGTGATGTTGAACATTTTTTTTTTTGCTTTTTGAGACAGGGTCTCACTTTGTAGTTCAGGCTGGCCCTGAGCTCACTATGGTGCCCAGGCAAGCCGCCGCGAACTCAGCAATCCTCCTGTCTCTGCCTCCCGAGTGCTGGGATGACAGGTGTGAGCCACCACACCTGGCATTGTGGTATGCAGTGTTGATTGTTGGTGGGCGTGTCTCCACACCCAGCATTATATGTGGTTACCAGGGATCGAACTCGGGACCTTGCGCTTGCGAGGCAGGCGCCGGAACCACTGAGCTAACCCTCCGGCCCTGTTGAACATTTCTTCATGTGTTTCTTAGCTGCTTTTACTTCTTCCTCTGAAAAGTGTATGTTCATTTCAGATGACCTTTTTTTTTTTTTTTTTTTGAGACAGGGTCTCACTTTGTAGTTCAGGCTGGCCCTGAGCTCGCTATGTAGCCCAGGCAAGCCTCAAACTCAGCAATCCTGCCTCTGCCTCCCAAGTGCTGGAATTATAGGCATGAGCCACTACGCCCAGCTCTGTGATATGTGGTATTGATTGCTGGTGGGCGTGAGACTCCACACCCAGCACTGTATGTGGTTACCGGGATTGAACTCAGGGTCTTGCGCTTGCAAGGCAGGTGCCAGAACCACTGAGCTAAATTTCCGGCCTGCAGATGCCCATTTTTGAATTGGGTCTTTAAATTTAGGGGGGCTGATATTTTAAAGCTCTTTATATATTCTAGATAGTAGCCCTTTGTCTGAGAAACAGCTGCTAATTTTTTTTCAATATTGTTGGTTGTCTTTTCCATCTGCTGGTGGTTTCTCTTGCTGTGCAGATTTTTAATAAGATAAGATCCTAGTTGTTGGTTCCTTCTGCTAGTTCCCGTGCTGCTGAGGTTTTGTTCATAGAGTCTTTTCCTATGCCAAAGTCTCCAAGAGTTCTATCTAACCTGTTTTGCAGCAGGTTTAGGGTTTCTGTTTTAATATTTAGGTAATTCACTCGGATTTTAGTTTAGTGCATGGTGAAAGATAAGATCTAGCTTTACTCTTTGTCAGGTTGAAACCCAGTTTTTCCAGTACCATTTATTAAAGAGGCTGTTTTACCTCCACTGAGGGTGTTTAGATCCTTTGTCAAAGATGAAGTGGCTTAGTGTATCTGGGGTTGTCTGGATCTTCTAGCCTGTTCCACTGATCCTTGGGTCTGTTACTTTCCCAGTACCATGCTGTTTTTATCACAGTGGCTTTGTAGTATAGTTTTTTTGGTTGGGGATTGTGATACCTCCACCATGTCCTTGTTGCCTCCTGAAGTCTTGGTAATATAACCTGTAACCCAAAATGTCAGGAATGGTGCACACCTGTAATCCCAGCATTTGGGAGGCTGAGGCAATAGGATCACCATGAATTTGAAGCCTGAACTGCATAGCAAGATCCTGTCTCAAAAATAATAATAAAACAAGGTTCTTTTGAGAAGAGCACTGGGCCTAGGGCATAGATGCCACCCCCAGCCCAGGAGGTCGAGACACGGAGGAAGGCACGAGCTGAATCAGCCAAACAGGTTCACTGTTCCTTGCGTTGGAAGAGTACCACAGCCCTGTGCGCACCAAGAGGGTGGTTTGGGAGGGGAGGCAGCTCCATCTCCTCAGAGATGGCTTTGGATAAACCCTTTTTAGTGGAGGAAATGGCCTCTGGTTCAGTCAGCGAGCCCAAGCCTGTGTGTGGGCCTAGGTGGCCAAGAAGCATGGGGAGTTAGAATTGGGGAAAGAAGTGAACTACTTGCATTTTAATCCAGCACTACATAAAGTAAGTGAGATAGCTCATTAGGTTGAAAACAACAAAATTTGTTGAAATTTAGACATAATATTTGAAAATTCAGTCACAAAGATATTCCTTATCCCATGATGATTAAGCTCAGGATGGATGTTTGTGATTTTTTAAAATTAATAGCTGGGGGCCGGAGGGTTAGCTCAGTGGTTCTGGCGCCTGCCTCGCAAGCGCAAGGTCCTGAGTTCGATCCCCGGTAACCACATATAATGCTGGGCGTGGAGACTCACGCCCACCAACAATCAACACCACATACCACAATGCCGGACGTGGTGGCTCACCCCTGTAATCCCAGCACTTGGGAGGCAGAGACAGGAGGATTGTAGAGTTCGCGGCAGCTTGCCTGGGCACCATAGTGAGCTCAGGGCCAGCCTGAACTACAAAGCGAGACCCTGTCTCAAAAGCAAAAAAAAATAATAATAATAATAGCTGGTATCAAAATACCTTATAGCACAGTCAAGCTTGAAGATGCTCTCGTTACTGTGTGTGACAGGGACCAGGTTCCTAGTGTTTTTTTTTTTTTGCTTTTTGAGACAGGGTCTCGTGTTGTAGTTCAGGCTGGCCCTGAGCTCACTATGATGCCCAGGAAAGCCGCCGCAAACTCGGCAATCCTCCTGTCTCTGCCTCCCGAGTGCTGGGATGATAGGCGTGAGCCACCACGTCCGGCATTGTGGTATGCAGTGTTGATTGTTGGTGGGCGTGTCTCCACGCCCAGCATTATATGTGGCTACCGGGGATCGAACTCAGGACCTTGCACTTGCGAGGCAGGTGCCGGAACCACTGAGCTAACCCTCCGGCCCAGGTTCCTAGGTTTTTGATGGTAAGGAAAAAACAGTGTTTAAGGTGACAGTATGCTTAGAATGAGCGTGCTCACATCTGCCGAGGGAAAGACCCAAGAGGTCAGGGATTCAAAGGCTGTGCTAGTTTGGGCACCTTTACTGGGTCTTCCAGGCCTGATTGACAGCAGCATGAGACATGTCAGCTGCACATGTTCTTTCCCATAATCCACTCTGCTGTCGTTGATGGTATGAGATGGGGTCCACATGTATGAACCTCCAGTACGGAAAAGTTACTGCAGGTCACTGGTGCACATGTGTCTTGGTCAGGAGTTTGGAGTTCACCAAGGCAGGCGCGGGCCTTTCTTACCTCCGTCTGGCATAGTGAGCCTGGGGTCGTCAGCCCAACTGTACTGTATGTCACCCTCACTACCACCCAGCTGGTGACCTGGAGGATCCAGCCTCCATCTGCTCTTTGTAAATGAGAATGCTGTCGAGCCATCGCGTTGTTAGATAAGAAAAGGAGAGACAGGCTCTCAGCTCCTGACATGCGGTCATGTTTTATGAAAAGGTTAACTACTCCTGTTGTCCTATTTTCTGCCTGTTTCATCTTCCTTGTTATTAGGTTTGATTATGAATATATATAGGAACTAATTTTAAGTTCAGGATCCCAAAGTAAATATTTATACTATTTTGCAAATTATATTTGTAGACATTCATTTCATTTCCTCAACCTATTGTACTAAGTATATAATTCTTAGGATATAATCCTTGAGTATTATATTTCAGTGTACATGTTTGCAGATATATATATATGTAAATGCATAGGTATGTGTGTGCACAGCTAGAAGACCATTTGTGGAAAAAACTCCTTCACCAATAAGGCTTCAGTTATGAGCTAGAAGATAACACTGTTTTTTGTGTTTTAAGTTTTTCTTTTGACACAGTGTCTTGCTATGTAGCTGAAGCTGGCCTTGAACTCCAGGCAATCCTCCTGCCTCAGCCTCCCAAGTGCTGGGATCACAGACATGTGCCACCACACCCAGCTGACAGTGCTGTTAAGATGACTGAATTTGGGGCCAGAGGGTTAGCTCAGTGGTTCCGACGCCTGCCTCGCAAGCGCAAGGTCCTGAGTTCGATCCCGGGTAACCACATAGAATGCTGGGTGTGGAGACACGCCCACCAACAATCAACACCGCATACCACAATGCCGGACGTGGTCGCTCACGCCTGTCATCCCAGCACTCGGGAGGCAGAGACAGGAGGATTGCTGAGTTCGCGGCAGCTTGCCTGGGCACCATAGTGAGCTCAGGGCCAGCCTGAACTACAACATGAGACCCTGTCTCAAAAAGCAAAAAAAAAAAAAAAAAGATGACTGAATTTGATTCACAGATTTGGTTCAATCCCTATCAAAACCCCAGCTGGGTTTTTTGCAGAAATTGGCATGCTGACCCTAAAAGTCAGAAATTCTAAGGATCTAGAATAGCTAACAAATGTCTGGAAAAGAATTTTTAAAAGCTGGAAGATCCACTTTCCAGTTCCAGAACTTACTGCAGAGACTCAGAATCAAGACAGTGGCGGGAGGATAAACAGTTGAAGACTCCTGGCTGGGGGATGATACAGACAATTCAGTCTCTGGAGAGGGAGGAGTATTCATGTGGTCAGATGAGATAGACTCCTCATGACCTTATTTTCCTCCACATGAAATTTTACTGTGGCTGATTACCAGCAGTAGTTGGAGTGTCTAGGATACATGAAGAACTCTTGAAATGCAGCCTTGAAGGGGAAAAACCAAAACCACACGGTCCGCATAGAAAGTGAGCTAAGATGCACATGCGTTCACTGAGGCGGCGGCCAGATGGCAAAGAAACCCGTAGGAAGACGCTTGGTACCAGGCACTGAGCAGACGCTTGCACAGTTCCCCCCGGCTGGACCGGGCTGCTGAGGCGCGCTGCGGCTTCCTCCCGGCACTTTACCTCAGGGAGACCAACAGCTTAGGGCTCAGGCGCCGAACTGGAAAGTCCTGGATGTCCCTCTCCAGGCGACCGCCACCCTGTGGTCCAGCGGTCCGCGTTGGACAGCTCGGATTAGCCTCCAGGAAGTGCTGCTGAGTGAGCAAACCGCCTCCAGAGATGCATACCCCATTGCTCTACTCAGAGCTTCCGAGACAGCACAGAGGAGAACAGACAGTGGTGGCCGGCTTCAGAGGGACAGAGGTGTGATAAACGGGGCAGTCCCTTCTAAGCCTCCTGGCCAAGATGAGGTGTAAAGGCGTGGCCAGAGCTGGGCTAGTGGGACCCACCTGTGGCCCCTGGGCTTGGACCCAAGGCAGGAGGATCGCAGGTTTGAGCCCAGCCTGGGCGCTGTCTCAAGATGAAGAGCGAAGGGCTGGCACAGTAATGAATGGAAGCACAGCCGAGGCCGGTGCCAGCTGCTGCCAGGGTGGGGATGTGGCCGGCGCCCACGTCTGTGCCGCAGGACACTGCGGGCAACGTGGGCCGCGCCCTGAGCGGTCCTCACCTTGGTGCCCACTCCCGGGCTGGCTCTGAGCTGATCCCTCACCTGCGGATTTCCGAACCACACCTGTTCCCTTTGGCTCCCTGGAGGTCCCGTCAAATAATGAAAAAGGGGAGAGAAACAGTAAACACATCTGCAGGCTCGGCGGCAATGCGGAGGAGGGGGCGGGGAGCCGGCGGCGGGAAAGCTCAGTCAGTGGAGCGGAGGAAAAGAGACAAAGGCAAGTGAAGGAGCCGGGGAAGCCCAGTGTCGCGGCCTCCCGGGGACTCGTCCGGTGCAGGACGGTGCGCGGGGCGTTTCTAACCGCTCCCTGGCGCTGCTGCTCTGCAGCCCCGCTCCGTGGACCGCGAGCACCGCTCGAGCAGGGCCAGGAGCGCGCAGACGGCGGAGGGAGCCTGAGGGGCTGAGCCGCCCGCTTCAGTTGCAGCTGTGCGTTTCCAGAGTTCGAAACCTGTTTTCCACAGGTCCGGAGGACGAGCTGCTGGGGCTGCTCCCAGCTTATTGCCGCAGAGTTCAGGGCCCAAATTCCCGATCTGATAATTTCTGAAAAGGCAGAAACTTGAATCTATGAAATATCTTGATCCTGTTTCATTCTTGCAGCTCGCAAGAGCCTTCTGCACAAGCGGAAGTGAGCATGTTCTCCAGGGACCCCACAGGCCCAGGGCTGGCCGGGAGGGATGGCCAGGGTCGAACAGCCGGGCACGGCGGCACCTGTGGGCTGCCAGGGTCTGTGGGAAGCGGGGCGCCGTCCCTCGGGTCGCACAGCTCTCCGGGGGAGCTCCCCACCGTCACGAGGCTGGCCGGGTCCAGGGAGTCCGGGAGTGACCCAGGGCCACGCGGCCACGGAAAGGTGACGCCTTCCTGTTAGGGTGACGGACTCGTTGACAATTCCAGGTGAGAGCAACGTAAAATAATGACCCCAATTTAAGGACATAAGAAAATAGTTTATTCTGAGCTAAATACGAGTATCTTCAGTTTCGATGTTATGGCAGCTTGTGTGTCCTGAACAGACTCAAGACGTTTCTGTCTCACCCCACACAGACGGGAACGAGAAGGCCAGCGCTGCGCCTGTGCCGGAGGCAGGGACAGGGAGAAGGCTGTTCGAAGCCAGGGGGAGGATTTTGAGAGGGTTTCAAGGCAGTGTGTGTTTCGCTGTACTAAATTTTAAACTTTAAGTACTTGCAGCCTATATTTTGGTTCAAGAACACAGCTATGGCACCCTGAATGACATGTTCCACCATGAAAGAGGTGGCGTGAACTTTGGTCACAGCCAAAGAAAGGCAGACACCACCAGGACCGGACGTGGGTGGACGCTCAGGGCCAGATGCCGCCCTCGCAGCTTTCTGGGCTGCAGGGCCCTGGAGGACGGGTCTGCTGAGCTTGGTGACACCCTGAGAAGCTCATCTCACGGGAGAACGTGACGTCAGGTACAAAGGCCAAGGCCACAGCGTCACGGCACCATGCACCCTTGCACAACCCTGGCTCCCAGCCACGGCCTCTGGCCTGTGCCACACCACAGGGTCCTCAGCAGCGCGGAGCTGCCTGCAGGTCTTCAGTGCGGGCGCAGCTCCCACCGAGAACTTCTGATTCCCAGTGCTGCCGGCCCAGGATGCGACATCCTGAACTGACGCTGTGAGTGAAAAGGAAAGAGCCGCACAAGTGTTCCATGGGGGTCCGGCCTCCCCTCCCCCCTCCTCCCCCTCCCCCAGCAGGCTGGACCTGCTGAGCTGTCTCGGTCTCCCCAGGGTGAGCTAACGCCTGCCTTCCCACCTTTCGTAAAGAAGCCTCTGCTTAGTATGACTGTGCCCTCCAATCGTGTCTTGTTCTGCCCGCAGGCCTGTCCCCTTTTCCTCAGTGTCTCTGAGTCCCACACCTCACTGACTGGCACGGACAGCTTTGTGGAGTGATCCTGGCCTGTCTGGTAGTGTGTTAAAATTACCCTTGCCGCCTAGACTCCGGGTATGTCTTGCTTTCTCGTCCAGGTATGGAAATAGTAAGTTTGCCACTGCACAAGGAGAGGCGAGGGGAGGGGTTCCTCCTCCCCAGGTGGGAAGTCCACGGGCTTCCACGCGGCCAGAAGGAACAGAGATGTTGACTGGAGATGCAGAGGTGACCCCAGGAGAGAACTAGACAAGCACTGTCACTGAGTAGGGGCAGTGAACAGGCTACGTTCTTGTGTTTCATGGGAATAAGTTCAAAGCAAATGTCCTGAAGTTAGTTAAGAAATAGCAGCAGAAGCGATGGCAGAGAATGCTTATAATCCCAGCACCTAGGAGGCTGAGGCAGGAGAATCACTTCGAGCTTGAGAGTAGTCTAAATTACTGAGACCCTGTCTCAAAAAACAAAACAAAGACTTCTAAAAAGTCCTAAAATAAAAATCCTGAAATAGCTAGTAATTTTTCCTTCCCTTTTAGCATTATAAATTTCAGCGTCTTTGAAAAATAACTAACACTCGATTTAAAATGTTGGATCCATTACAAAATTTTGTTTGTACCAGGCTTGATAGCTTGTGCTTGTAATACCAGCACGTAGGAGGCTGAGGCAGGAGGTTCGCCATGAGTTAGAGGCCAGTCTGGCCTACATAGTAGGTTCAAGGCCACCCTGAATTACACATATGAGACCCTGTCTCAAAAAGAAAAGAAAACTTTGGAACAATGTCTGCAGACATCGGAGTGTTGAAGGAAAATACCACACCTTGCCTTTTGTAGTGACGTTCTGCTGAGAGACTAAGAGGAGCGGGCTGGCACCATGCTGAGACGCTTGTCACCGGGCTGTGGCTCTGCCAGGGAGGGGCTGGCAGCTCCCGCCAGAGCCAGGGCTGGCACTGCTGGGTCAGAAGATAACGAGTCCCGCTGACTCGCCCGACTGGCATTTCCCCACACTGCTGGGAGCACAGCCCCTCTGATGCCTGCCGGCATGAGCCCTGCACAGCTTTTCCTACGTGTTCAGACCGGAAACGAGTGCTGTGTAGACACAGGCATCTCCAGTAGCACCTGTGGATAGCTCGGCATGCGAGAGGCGCTGGCCTCAGATCTCGGCTCTGGAACTGGAGATGAAACTTCCTTCGCACGTGACCGACACAGTGGCTGAGTGAGAAAGGCAGGTAGTTTCCTCCATCATGCGGTGTGTGTGTAACAAGTGGAGGCAGGTGCGGGGGTCCGTGCAGGCCGGAGGCAGGCGTGTGGGTGTGCTCAGGTGACCTGGCGAGGAGAAGGTGCTGTGCTTTGTAGCTGCTGTCTCTGCGTTCAGAACGTCCCGTCCTGTGTCCTGTGGCCGAGACAGCGTGGACATTCTGCTGGGCAGAGACAGCACGTGCATTGGCCGCCCGTTTTGTTGTGATTTTGTATCTTGTCAACCTGTAGCTTGGACTTCAGCAGTCTATTCATTAACCACATCAGACCAGGCCATGCCTGACAGCACACTCGCTCGGGCTTCAGGGGGTTTTGTCAGTGCACAGGAAGGAGAAGGGTCACACGCGGAGTCATGTGCTTATGCACCAGTGGCACCAGTTTACGGCCTGCGGTTGTCCTTGAGCATGAGTCTGTTGTGAGAGATTTTATCACTTTAACTTCATAGTGAGAAGCACTGTTTTTCTCTCTCTCTCTTTTTAAATCGGCACACATCTGAACTGCAGAATGTTTATGCTCCGTGTGGGGAGCTGCCACCTGCACATAACACATCTCAATTCTTTTCTCATCTCCTTTCCCGCTCTCCTCCATCTCTTTTTTTTTTTTTTTTTTTTTTTTTTTTGCGGTACCGGGGATTGAACTTGGGTCCTTATGCTTCCAAGGTAGGTGCGGTACCACTTGAGCTAAATCCCCAGCCCCTCTCCTCCATCTCTTGATCGTTTGCCCATCAAGAAAGATCAGTCTCGCGACTTTCAGTCATCTATCTTTGATTTTGCTCTTTATTTCTACTTTGAGTTTCTCATGTCATAGAAACTCTGTGATACACAAGTTTGTGCGTCTGATTTATTTTGTCTAACATTATGGCCTCAAGGTCCCTCCTTTAAGAAGCCATTGTTTTAGAAGTAGTTACATTAAGAAACGATGGTGATGAAAAAACAAAACAAAATGAAAGAAAAGACAAAAAAAACCCACTATGGTTATGTGCACAGTGGAATACTACCTGGCCTTAAAAATGAAGGAAAAGCTGCCACTCGAGACAATCTGGGTGGAACTAGAAGTCATGTGTTCAGTGCACAACAGAAAACAGATAAAAAAAACTGATTAAAAAGTAATAGAGCCGGGCATGGTGGCTCACGCTTGTAATCCCAGCACTCAGGAGGCAGAGACAGGCGGATTGCTGAGTTCGAGGCTTGCCTGAGCTACATGGTGAGCTCAGGGCCAGCCTGAACTACAAAGCAAGACCCTGTTTCCAAAAAAAAAAAAAAAAAGTAATGGAGGGGCTGGAGGGTTAGCTCAGTGGTTCCAGCACCTGCCTCGCAAGCATGAGGTCCTGAGTTCAATCCCTGGTAACCACATATAAGGCTGGGCATGGAGACACGCCCACCAACAATCAACACCGCATACCACAATGCCGGATGTGGTGGCTCACGCCTGTAATCCCAGTACTTGGGAGGCAGAGACAGGAGGATTGCTGAGGCTTGCCTGGGCCACATAGTGAGCTCAGGGCCAGCCTGAACTACAAAGTGAGACCCTGTCTCAAAAAAAAAAGTAATAGAGGGGCCAGAGATTTAGCTCAGTGGTTCCAGCACCTGCCTTGCAAGCGCAAGGTCCTGAGTTTGATCCTGGTAACCACATAGAATGCTGGGCGTGGTGACTCTCGCCCACCAGCAATCAATACCACATACTACAGTGCCAGGCGTGGTGGCTCACGCCTGTAATCCCAGCACTTGGGAGGCAGAGGCAGGAGGATTGCTGAGTTCGCGGTGGCTTGCCTGAGCACCATAGTGAGCTCAGGGCCAGCCTGAACTACAAAGTGAGACCCT